>JAOEHY010037077.1:0-10910 GCA_025447955.1 Psilopsiagon aurifrons
GGGGTCATCCTTATCCATGTTCCTGCTAAATCTGTCCGAGAAATGTCACCAAAACCCACTGATGTAGACTGACAAATTGACAAATGCCTTTTCTTCAACATCAGAATTTTGCTGTTTCTGTTACAAGTAATGTCAGAAGCCTATATTCATCAAGTTATGCAAAGCTATTCCAGTTTCATTGCACCTTCTGGTAGGGTCAGTGGGCAACTTGCTGAAGGGTAATTTCGTTGAAATGCACAAAGACTTGTCTCTTTCCAGAAAGCATCTATGAAGAATGTTTTAAGAGAGAAAGGAAGGTCCTGTCCCCATGCCAGTACTGTATTGTTTTGGAATGTGCAAAATCTGTCTTCTTTGTGTGGACTACTTCAGGATGCAACTCTGTGCTCTGAGTCAGACAGAATAGTGAGTTAAACCAAGATCTTTTAGTTAAAAGTGTTAATATAATCGAGTTATGAAGTATTATGCAGCTGTGTATGCTGATGGTAATGTTCAGTAGATACTCCTCAGTTTTGGGCACAAACAAATTTAAAACCACAAAGTTATCATGAACTGAAATTTGGCTATCACCATTTACCATCTACCAGGGTTATTGTATTTTGTTTATTATGTTTTTTTGTGTTTTTTTTTTTTTTTTTTGAGTAGAAGAGCAGTAAAAGCTTATCCATGTTCAATCCAGTAAATAGGTAGAGCGCTGTTTTAAGCCCATTTATAATCTGCTTTTCCTATTGCAACTATGCTACACTACAGAAAGGGAAGTGGAACTTTGAAGTACAAGTGCCACTCTCACCACTTCAGCACAGTGTGACTTTCCCAAATTTTTGAAGAATGGGTGTCAACACGTGCCATTGAGAGTGGAATCACTTAACTCACTGACATCATACCCACCCCAACTTCATGCAGCATTAGCTCTCCCCGTCCTCCTTTATTAAACTCTTATGCAAGCCTTTATGCATTCATTTGGATTTGTTAAAGAAAAAGCAGGAAGTTATTTGTCTGGCACTCAGATGCTTGATCGATGAAAACAGAATTGCAGCTGTAGAAAATGAGTTAGCTATTCAACCAGTGTAAAAGGAAATTTCTACTTCAATTACATATATCTTTCTTTGGACATACTAGCTGCCTTACTCCATCTTTCTTTATGCTTCATCTTCTTATGCTTCAAGAAGTTTTGAACAGGTTTGTGTTTCTAACCTGTTTTGTCAGTGGATGGGAGAAGAGGGAGAGGGTGCACACAAGTTGGTTCATAGCAGAAGCTTTCATTCTGGAGGAAGGCAGTGACAAGGCCAAAATGGGGTATCTGTTTGGGCCAGTCTCCTGTTAGATCACAGGGGGATGAAGCCAGGAGGGGGCTGGTCTCTGCTTCTAAAGGAACAAGGGATGGGACAAGAGGAAATGGCCTCAAGGTGCACGAGGGGAGGTTTAGATGGAGTTGAAGAACAATTCCTTCCCCAGAGGGTGCTCAGGCATTGGAACAGGCTGCCCAGGGCAGTGCTGGAGTCACCATCGCTGGAAGCGTTCACACATCATGTAGAGGAGGCCCTTAGTGCCGTGGGTTAGTGGTGGCCTTGGCAGTGGTGGGGTAAGGGTTGGATTGGATGATCTTAAAGGTCTTTTTCAACCTGGTTGATTCTGTGATTCTACGATTAAATTGTGTCATGCATTCATTAGAGTGTATCAAAATGGCAATGGTTTTGTGGTTTCTTTCTTTACACGTCAGGCAGCTTCATTTATGTGTTAAGAGAGACCATAGTTAAAAAGTTAGAGTACACGTGAGATGGAGACACAATTGCCAGATCAATCTATCTGGTATATTAATGTCATCAGATGCTACTGAAGTCTGAAAGTGCATGACCAAAGCACTCATTAATTTCTTGAAAACAATTTAAAAGTAAATAAGTAAATACCATCATGCAGACTGTCTTCACCAGCATAACATTGGAAAGACCCCAAAATTGACCTAAAAGCGTCAAGCAAATGGCTATCTAGGAATACAGTGATATTGATATTATACCTTTATTTTCCCCACCATCTCTCTTTCGAAATTTTATATTCCAGTACCTTTGGAGAATTTGCTTTTCCAAGTAACTTTTTATATAAAACCACTAATAATAATAATAAAAAAATACTCTTCAATTTGCTTTCCTAAGTTCTTCCATCTGTGACTTGTACAAAACCCCATCATTTCATTGTGACTTGACTGTTCACATGGTGAATTTCAAACTTCTACTTTCTTGCATGTAGAAAACTTACAATCTGGTGGATATTACTTTGCAGGTATGTGTCTAGTTCTGAAAGGACTAAATATAAATTACATCTTGCCTTCAGTCAAAAATAAAAAGACAATATTCTAACTTGCTTTTAAAGCACCCAATGACAAATTTCAGTCTCCATAGAATAAGAATTTTATTACGGTTCTTTTCATTTGTAGTTTTTAGCCATTGATTATTAGCAAGTTTAATTTGTCTTAACTAAAAAGAAATTAAATTGCATAAGTACATATTTCCAATAAATGATGTTATGCTTCAATTAAAATGAGTAAGAAAAGGAGGTTAAATAAAGTGAAAATATTTAACTCACAGATACTTGAATTTTAGTTTGACCTGTGTTTGTTAAAGGCAGATATGTTTGTCATTCTGATGAAGATGCATTTCTTTATACCTTGCTGTTGACAGAATTTCACCTACTTTTTCCATTTATTATGATAATAGTCTACCAGATGTCATATGTCACAGCCTAGTGAAGTTGTCTCTGCCTATTACTGCTTTGTAGATAATGTGCATCCTTGTTTTTCTTTCTTTAGTTTGGGAATTTTTATATGCCATTTGACATTTTTTATTTTATGAGGAAAAGAATAGAAGCAAACTATTTAAAATATTTGAAAGCAATTTTAGAAACTGTAGGCTTTTTTGTTCCCATGGTAAGTACCATCATGTTAAAGTATGCCTTCATGGGGATGGATAAGCTGAATCTCACAAAAATGGTCATATGTCTTCGAACTCTAGTGAATATTGACTTAATAGATCTAATTGTGTTGTGCCATGCAACTTTTTGAAAATAGTTTGTTTCAGTAGATAGATACATAGATAAGTACTAATAAGAGAGGGTGGAAACATGATTATTGCATGTTGCTGATACATGTAGAGATCAGGGTAACAGAAGTCATAACCCTTACCTAAAACATAAAACTGGTGGATATTCTTTTTCCAGGTAGTTACAATGTAAAAGACATAATAGTATATTTAGAATCCTTCTATGAAGACAGATGCACAGGGTCAAAATAAGTTTTGATAGAGATACAGCAAGCTGTCTTTTGATTTGTAGCATCTGAACTTCAGTGAGACTGGTCTTCAGCAGCTGTCATTCAAGGTGTAAATTGTACATCCCTGTCTGTTAAAACTGTATTGAATACAGACATCACTCAGAATCATAGGATCAACTAGGTTGGAAAAGACCTGTAAGATCAAGTCCCAACCATTACCCAGGACTGCCAAGATCACCACTCAACCATGTCACTGAGGGCCTCATCTGCATGCTTTTTGATCAGCTCCAGGAATGGTGATTCCACCATTTTCCTGGGAAAACCTGCTCCAATGCCTGATTACCCTTTCTGTAAAGAAAGTTTTCCTAATGTGGTGATGAAAACATCACGTTGTAGAAGTAGTAGAGCTACTCAGAACCACAGCCAGATTTCATTATTTTTGGCGTTTAGGGACCTAGCACTTGTCAACTGTATTGGAAATATTTATTTCCACGCAAAGCTTTTTGCTTTAAAGGTCCATATCTTGGTGCATTCTCTACAGACATGAGCAGTGTTCATTTTGCTTTAAGTACTAGCAAGGAAGGTCATTCAGGCTTCTGTTTCATTTTTATATCTGGGATTTTTTTGTGTGTGTTAGGCTAGAGGTAAAAGTGCCCCCTAGAATTATTCATTTGTGTGCTTACACAAATCTACAGAAGAATTCCATATAAGACATTCCTTTTCTTTTAAGAATCAATATTAAGAAGTTTAAAGTCTTTTCTTTGTCCAGAGCAATAGCAAAACATGCAACTACCAGCAGTTTATTGTAGTTTGCTTTCTTATGTTTTACTGTGGTGGTGTTGATACGTAAGATTAACTCATAAAAATCCTTTTGTTCTTCCACAGCAGTATTTTAGATGGAAGACTGAATTCTTCTCTGTACATTCCTGAAGGGATCATTGCAGTCCTTAAAGCTGTATTATATAGTATAATGTAGATAAATATAACAACATATTTGTTCATACAGTCAAATTTTTGTTGAATATTTTGTTCAACATCTTTGTCAGTGACAAGTACAGTGGGATTGAGTGCGCCCTCAGCAGGTTTGCTGATGACACCAAGCTGGGTGGTTCAGTTGATAACGCTGGAGGGAAGGAATGCCATCCATAGGGACCTTGACACACTTCTGAGCTGGGCTG
This sequence comes from Psilopsiagon aurifrons, assembly GCA_025447955.1. Classification (NCBI taxonomy): domain Eukaryota; kingdom Metazoa; phylum Chordata; class Aves; order Psittaciformes; family Psittacidae; genus Psilopsiagon; species Psilopsiagon aurifrons. Next base: position 4,438 of record JAOEHY010037077.1, read on the forward strand.
ATACCAACCTGATGAAATTTAACCATGCCAAGTGCAAGGTCCTGCACCTGGGTCGGAGCAATCCCAGGTTGGGCAGAGAAGAGATTCAGAGAAGCCCTGCAGAGAAGGATTTGGGGGTGTTGGTCAATGACATGAGCTGGCTACAGTGTAAGCTTCGCGGCCCAGAAAGCCAACCGTATCCTGGGCTGCATCAGAAGGAGCATGACCAGCAGGTCGAAGGAGATGATCCTGCCCCTCTACTCTGCTCTCATGGGACCTCACTTGGAGTATTGTGTGCAGTTCTGGTGTCATGGAACTGTTGGAACAAGTCCAGAGGAGGGCCACGGGGATGATCAGGGACTGGAGCCCCTCCCGTATGAAGATAGGATGAGAAAGTTGGGTCTGTTCTGCCTGGAGAAGAGAAGGCTGCGTGGAGACCTCATAGCAGCCTTCCAGTATCTGAAGGAGGCCTATAGGGATGCTGGGGAGGGACTCTTTGTTAGGGACTGTAGTGATAGGACAAGGGTTAACGGGTTCAAACTTAAACAGGGGAAGTTTAGATTGGATATGAGGAGGAATTTTTTTACTGTAAGGGTGGTGAGGCAGTGGAATGGGTTGCCCAAGGAAGTTGTGAATGCTCCATCACTAGTCAAGGGCAGGTTGGATAAAACCTCCCTGTGTATGGCAGGGGTGTTGGAACTAGATGATCTTAAGGTCCTTTCCAGTCCCAACTCTTCTATGATTCTATGACAGCAGTCAACACAGGAAACTGTTATGATTGCAGTAGAGGAAATAAGAATGAAGCTTGACATTAATCTTTGACATTTGCAATAGCCATGCAAATGTGACCGAGACTAAAAAATATTTGCAGTTAGACAGTCCTGGAAAAATTGTATTTGAATTAAACCTCGGTCACTGTCTAAAATCAGTATTGCACTCCTGAAGCCTCTTTCAAAATGAATTTTCATTTCTCTTTTTAGAAAAGGTACTTAAATTTGGTCTTCTTTTAAGGACTTGGAAGTTTTCAAGTGACTATATTTTACTTCAAAAATGAAAATGAATAAGAAATTAAATTGCAAGGATTAATTATCTGTAAAAGTCAAACAAAACTTGAACTTTGTGTGTTCAGTAGGTGCCCCTCTTTTGTTGATTATCCTTCAAATGTCCGTCTTCGTATAATGAAAATTAGAGGAGAGACATTTGTATAAAATAGCTGATTTCTTAGTTTTTTTTCCTTTCCGCTCCTCTAGTGAAATGTTGTAGATTGCAAAAAGCAGTCCTGTTACACTAGGGAAAAGAAGATTTGATGCTCAGAAAGGAACCTTTTATTTAGTCTTAACCTGAGAACATTTTTCTAAGTGATCAAATCCTATAATATGTAGAAAATATTTCTACCTTTCTGTGGAAAAGACAGTTGTAGTATTTGAACTGATCATAACAATGAGGCATCAAAAAAGAATATCTTTAGGCTCATGGAACAAACATGGAATAGTTGATGCTCTGCCTGTATATACAATGTCAGCAGTGGGACATTATTTCAGGATTTAAGCTCTTTTTTCAGTTTTCACCTTTTCAAAATGGAAAGAGTAGCTGATTTAATTAAAGGTATAGTAACCCTCAAGTTGAGTTTTCTCTCTTTACAGTCCATAACGGCAAGCAGAAATATATGCTTGAATTTCTTCCGAAACTATAAGCCTGAAATAAAAAAGGCAGCTGTCATAGCATTTAGGAATAATTCTGTTCTAGTCTTGACGTGTCTGCTCTGTCTTGTAGAGCTTTTTATTTTCTTTGGATGGTAATATCATGACACAGTTTTGAATTCTGTCAAGAAATATGGTCACATTTATGTCTGTATTATAATTCTTGCTCAATTCTTTATCCAGGTGTACTTTAAATAAATACCTCTAATACTTGTGGTTGGTGAGATTTTTCAGTATGCTCAGCACTTAATTTGCTAATATTTGAATTAGCAGAGTATATATTTTTAATAGAATCTTTAACTCCATATAAAATGAGATTTTTTTTTTTCCAATTGTTTAATCCTCCATTTTTTTCCTAAATGGTTTAGTCATTTTTCATACTTGATCAGTTTGTCTGCAGATTACCACTTTGGGTGTTTGTAGTTACGATTTGTTTCTCAGACGCAATATCACTTCAGCTTTAAACATGAGAAAGAAATAGGTGTAAAGATTTATTTCTTTTTATTTGATCTTGCATTCAGTCTCCATTTAATTAATTTGTTTTCATTTGATAGGGTCAGATGAACCAAAGTGAGAACTATGACTTTGTATCCATACCCCTGTTAACCTGTAGATGAGCTTAATTTGATTATGAATTAATATTTTTAAAAGCACATGAACTTCAACTGTTATCAAATAAAATACTCAGTTCACACAGTATTACTGTCATCAGTCATTCAAAGTACATTTAATGTAGAATCAAAACCGGGAGGTTTACATTTCCTTTCAAATAATTCCCAATCTCTGAACACTTTTTACTGAGAATAGGTATAATCTCATATGTTGTGTGATTTTACTGATTTTAGCTGAAGTCATGCCTTTGCCTTACCAAAGTGGGCTCAACTACAAGGAGGTGCGCTTAGCTGCAGCAGTGACTGCCTCCTGAGCAGGACTCTAGCGTTACCAGTTCCTGACAGCTGCAAGCCAGCCTCTGGGCATCTCGCTAAATTTTCAAATGTAATTATACAGTAGACTTCCCTTAACAAATTCTGTGTTCCCAGCTATAATTATAACAGCTCTTCTTGCCTCTAGCCTGTTCCTTATCTTGCAGCCCACCTCCATATCTCCCACTGCTGGTTAGTGTTATCCAGTAGAGCTGATGGATCTAGAAAAACAGCTTGTTCTCTCTATCCTCACAAGGATGGTTTCATCAGTACAGAAGATCCATTTCTTCTGATTCACTATACTGAAATGACGTGTCTTTTAAAGATGAAGATTGTTCTGTAATTTGCAGAAGAGCTGTTGGTTAATGTGTCACATTGCTTTTGCAATCAATTTTCAATTATTATTATAGGGCATAGAGTAAGGAATTATTAAGAGCTATATATGATGAAGAAGCCAGCAGAGGGAAAGGAGGCCTTCTAAAACCACTTCGTTTTCGTGTTGTGTAATTCAGGATATCATTTCTTCAACTGTATGGTTTGTGTGTTAGGTTTTCATATACAAACTGTTCATGCTCCTTTTAAGGGCATGTGGCATGAAAATAAAAATGGTCAATGATGAAATGCTGTGTAATATTAACCAAAGAATGATAAAACAAGAAAAGTTACTCACTGATATGCTCAGTCTAGTGCTATCTAATGTCAAGGAAATTCAAAAGCAACTGCATAGAGTAATAGTCTCCTCTCCACCTGTCTGGTAGCAGGTGAGTTGATGTGATGGTTTTGAACACAGCAGTTTGAAAATATGAGGTGAGAGAGCTGTTGAAGGTCTCTTACTGTGGTTGGCTGAGGCAGAGTACATTGATCAGACCTTTTCTTGAGAAGCTTTAGTGACTGAAATTCCCCAGCAGTTGCATGCCTGTTTGACTTTTCATAGTTTGCCGGCATCTCTCTTAAGAACTATGATGTCCAAAACTGGGTGGTTTGGAGAAAAGTAGTTATCAGCTCTTTGTATGCATGCATACACGCACTCACCCACATCCTCACATACACTTCACATGCTTGCCAAACTATTTGAGTGAAATGTGATTTTAAAAGATACCACAAAATTTACTCTTGTGTTCTCTGTTCATTGATTCCCTACATAATGTTGCTGGTCCATTTCATGTTCATGTCAATGATGTGTCTTTCCTAAATGTAGCACTTTAGATTTGTTTTTATTGAATCACTTTATTGATTTCTGACCATGTCTCCTATTTTTCAAAAGCATTTGGAATCAGATGCTGTCCTCTTAGATTCTGCTAGTTTCTCTCAGCGTTTTGTCACAGTGCCTTTGAGTTACTGTGATTATTATGAAAATACCAGGTAGAAACCGATCTAAACAGATGTCTTTGAGATGCATTTGAACTATATACCCAGCTTGATAGAGCTGATAAAAATTCTTTACAAGAACAACTGCTCTCTGATTTTAATCATTTTTGTGTCCAGCTTACAGTAATAATGTCTGCACAGTATTTTGTTATATTGGCAACAGCAACGCAGAACATGTTTAAAATCTCTCTAACCTCAAGCTTGAATCACATGTACTATTACTTTTCATCCATAAAGCCAGTCAACACCCTTCCAGTGAAGTAATTCAGATGAGTTTGAAGTGATCTATATTTTTTTGTTATTATTCCTTCTTTTAGAAATTTGGTTGAGCAATAATTGGTTCTAAAATCTTTTTAGGTTTCTCTGATAAACTGGAAGTTACAGGTGTGACTTACTTCACCTGGAGGGACAGGAGAGGGCTTGTTTTAAGTTTGGTTGGGTTTGTTTTGTGTGTTTGGGTTTTTTTTCCTTTTTTACCTCTTCTGATTTTCTTTATTCTGATCTCTTAGAAAGAATGAAACCACAGATCCAAATCTGTTAACGTCTCTCCTTCTCCATAATTTTCAGTATGAGTTGTTTCAAGGATTTCCTTTTCATCCCTTTTGTTACATTTTTCCTCTTGTTTGTAGCAATGGTGTGTGTGTCTCATGTCTTTGTAGGACCCATCGATCACTGATACAGGACACAGGTGAAAACTTTTTTTCTAGTGAGACAAGCTGACAGGATGTGTAGAAGAATTCTTTAGTTTTGCTTGTTTTGTAATTTCAGAAAGCCGTGGTTGAGCTCATAACAGTGATTTCTAAGGTTAGCATCAGAAAATTAAGTGTACCTTCATTGCATCTTATGTACTAGGCGGAATAGGACAGGTCAGTTCCAAAGAGAAATGAGATCCAAAATTTTGAATGTGTGAAATATAAAGGTAGAGGTGATTACATACTAAAATCATTTTCTAGCCTTTCAAACCACCAGCCATTAAAATGGGTTGGGGAAAAGGCTGAATTAGGACAAGGGAGATTCTATCCTAAATTGTTTATCAAATTATTTTATGGAAATCCTTTTTTCCTGAATGACTCTGGTGTTTGGTGTGATGCCCCATGGGTGGCCTTTTCTTGTGCATAACCATGTGAAATCCATTCATCTGTTCACCTGTTCTTGTGTATTGCAAGACGGAGAATTTTACCCTAAAATAAAACTATAAAACTAGGAACAATGAAAGCAGGGTGGTTTTGTTTTTTCAGGTCTGTCATAGAAGCTGAGCCCTCTTGCCCACCAATAGAGAATGAGGACAGAAGCCAGAATGTTTATAACAATTGACATGGTCTCTTTAAAATTTAATGGTTTGGTTTATAGGTAATTTAATTTTTGTTTGGTTTATAGGTAATTTAATTTTTGTTCTTTTTCCTAAGTATGAGCTAAGAACAGAATTATTGCTGAATATGCTAAAATAGATGTATATTTTTTAAAGGCTGGCATTTAAGCAGACAAAGAATCATGCTTAATGCTGCTGTGATAATAAATAGTACTATAATTGATTGTTGATAGAAACCCTTAGAATACATTTTTATGGTTGAAATATACTTTGGGTAAACAGTTTTCAGTTTGCCTATTAAAATAATTCAATGTATACCATGGTTTCTTTGGGTATTAAGGAGGTAGGACTTTTCCAGCAACAGTAATTGGTTGACACTGCTTGACCTTAATGCAAAGCTACAGTATTTAATGAACAAACGGAGGGAATAAAGTTTTGATAAATAAGGCAATTTTCATGAAACCTTTAGAAATATGCTTGAAGTCTTTTAGTGTTAGATTGACAGTTTCTCCTTTTGTGAAAAGAATAAGTGAATAATTTAAGGCTGTATTTCATGTTTTCAGATCTTCATTCTGTCATATAAATAATAGACTGTGAAATGCAGCAGCTCCTGCATTCATGGATTTAATAGACCTATACAAGTGAGTATCGTACTCGGCTGCTGGCATCTTAAAATGCTCTTTTGTGCATATGTATACCTGAGAAGCAATATAGAAGTGGGACATTCCTACGCTCTGTTCAGTAACCAAATCCCATACTTTAAGTATGCCGCATACTCTGTTTTTAAAAGTATTGTTCTTCCTTAAGGTACTTTCAGTACAGCTTGATGTCAGTTTTAGTATTTTTAGTCTTTAATTCTGGTTTAATATTATGATGGACAGGTGTCAAAAAAGTAATATATGGCTATTTAAAGTGTAACCTAAAGTTTACTTATGGAAAGACTGAAAACTTTCAGGTTTACATCTAGCATAGATGTTGAAAACACCATTGGATCCTGACGAAAGGAGATTTAAGATGTTTTTACTAAAATAGTGAAATATCACATTAATTTATACAATTTGCTACATTTATTCACAGTTATGTAATTGCCTTTTGAGGGAAATGGTATTGAGGGAGGAAGAACAGAGAATAGCAAAATTAAGCTGGTTTCTTTTCTTTGTTTCCACTACCAGCTTTTAGAGAAGCTGTGTTCCA
>JAOEHY010037077.1:13781-37971 GCA_025447955.1 Psilopsiagon aurifrons
GCAGCCGAGCACAGCCCCTTCATGGGGCTCCTTTGGGCTGTTGTAGCCCTCAGGCAGCTGCTCGCGCTCCACGCAGGCGGCCCTCGTGCCCTGCATGCGGGGGGAGGAAGACTTCTGCACTCCCAGGGTGGCCCCAGCGTGGCCCCGGGACTTGCTGCTTCTCTCTGTTGCATGGAGCACCCCCACTTGTCAGCTCTTCCCGGGCCCGTTCTGGCTGGGTTCTTGCACTGCTCTCGCCCCACCACGGCACCTCTCCTGCCCCGGCTTTCCTTTCTCAGGCTGCAGGGGAGGTTTTTCAAGCTAGACTGAAGGATGCGTCAGCCTGCTGCTGGCTACACATGTGCATCGGGTTAATGCTTTTTAGAAAAAGGAAATACAATCTAAACTAAACTAGACTAAAACTAACTAAGCTAAACTAAACTAAGGTGAATAAAATAACTTTCTTTATAAATGAATAAAATACTCTTTCCATCTGCAACCTGATTTGTGCCTGATTTGTGTCTTTGAAAGTGATATTGGTGCTAAAAACCCCTTGGCATTTCAGGTAAATAATGGTCTCATCATTATACGTCTCATCATGAGTGCAGGGAATGGAACAGAACGGAACAGAACAGAAGAGCTATGATATGTTATGCATACAGTTCTGCATGACAAACTGTGACCTAGGTCGGAGGCAGCTATCGGCAGTGCAGGTCCCAGGGCACTGAGGCCTATGAACACCCTCTGGACCCTTACAGTAGACCTGTGCTCCTCATATACTCTCCTTCAGACTTGTGCAGGGTGCCACTGGAGAGAGAGCATTGGGCCAGATGGACTCCTGATGCAGTATTGTTGTTCTCATGCCCTTTTGTTTGGTTCTGTTTCTCCAAAAGACGCAACTCAGTCATTTTTAAAAACTAGTATCTGAGGGAGGGTTGCGGTTCGGAGTGGCATGCCAACCAGCGCCTCCAGATCCCTTTCTGCACGGCTGCTCTGCAGCCACCCCTCTCCTAGATTGCACTTGTGGCTGGCAGTCCTCCCTCCCATGTCCCGAATTTAGCATCATGCTATTGATGATTGCCCAATGCTGCAATTTATTAAGATCCTTCTGCAAGACCTCTTGACATTGGGGCCCATGAGTGGACGTGCCAGCCTGTGCCAAAGGACACCAGTCCTTTGCCGGCAGAGCAAAACTCATCAGTACTTCCCTTTAACAAGCATGCAATGTGTTTCTGTAATATGGAGAGGAGATTTCAGTCCATCACCTCCTTTCCCCTATGGCCCTGCTCTTTTCCCATCTTGGGAAGTTGCTATTTCTTGGTCTTTTCCATCTAAAACCCACCCTTCCCTTTGGGTACCAACTCAGGACACCATGTGAATTGGCATTAATCTGCCCCTGCACAGCTTCTCCTGTTTCTGCCTCTACTTATGAAAGCTGTTACAACAGTATCACTGCTGCAGTTTGCTCCTTCCTCTGCCTTGGCTGCATCTCTGTTGTTTCACACTGGTGTCCTCAGCATATGCCCTCCATTGAACTTGCCAATACTGCTGTGATGTGAGGAGGTATTTGCACTAACCCAGGAGATAGGTAGAGATGTAGATAGAGATGTGCAGATGTTGATGCAGGTATAGATAGAGAGAGAGAAACGATATAGCTATAGGTAGATTGTGTGTGTTTGTGCTTATAATTTTTCCCTTGTTGTTTCCAAGAGGTGATTATGCTCACTTTCTACCAGAACTGGGCAGAGGCAGTAGCATTTTCTACTATTGTGTGTGAAAAACAGCGGGTTTGTTCTTTATTTAGTCAGTGTAGCTTTTTTTTTTTTTTTTTTGCTTAATTTGTTAGCACCTATAAAAATTAGAGCAGTAGTTATGACAAATGGACTATGTAATTTGAAAATTGTATTTTGTCACATATTTTAGTCACAAAACCTAGTTGAAATCAATTGTCCAAACATTCACTTAGCATATTAATAAGTAATACAGGAAACTCTGAGCCCTCTTGAATTAGATATATTACATCTTGTTATAAAATTTAATGCCAGGCTTAATAAGTCAAAGTATGCTCTAGAATAAAAATACATTTATATGCTACTATATTGCAACAGGATACTGATCCAAATTAAGTAAAATCAAAACAAAGCAAACCAACAGAAAACAAACAGCCACCAAAACTCCCACTATTTAGCTGTAACTGTTTAATATACTCATGTGAAGACAAGTAGGTATAATTTCTTAAAAAGAATTTCCCAAATTTATTTCTTCAAAGTGAGCATGTTTTCCAGAGTTTATTTCTAAACTCAATTTAATTTGTTTTGATGTCAGTGGTCCTATTGCAGGAAGTGTTTTGGTACTTACCTGCAAAACCACTGTCTTCTAGGACTTTTTTTTATGTGTCTAGACGGTGTGTTCTTAGGTTTACTTTTGGAAACTGTAGAAACCGAGTGAAATATCAGCTTTTCAGAAAGGGGAGATCCTGTTTCCAATTCAACACCATTAGCTTTGCAAATGTTTTATAGGAAAAGTTATTTTTTAGATAGGCATATCCCATCGCTATGTGAATAGAATGTAACTCACAAAAGCTGAAAAATTCTGCATAAACATCTTTTGAAGAGAGGTTTTTTTTTTAGAAAAATATTTCTTAATTTACAAGTACATTTTCAAACAGTTAAAAGAGAGTTAATAAAAGATTCATGGCTGATCAGTTGCTGGAATTTGATTTGTTAAAGTCTTCTTAGAACCATAGCCTTGAACATTTGTAGTGTGTGTATAACCAGCTGTAGTGTGCTATTGAACCCTGTACTATTTTTTTTGTCTAATAATGAATTAACTACTTTCTAGAAAACACATCTAACAAGATCAGGTTACTTTTATATTTATTTCATACAGAGTTTTATATTTGTGAATATAAAGAAGTTCAGTAACAGGAGGTTGAATTGAAAATAATGCTGAGAAATAGCCAAGATTTGCAGGTTGAGGTGAATTTGAGGTTGAAGGTGGAAGAAGTCTTCATAATTCTCAAGCTATTAGATTGCTTCTCTACTGTTATCGTCATTTTAGAAATAAATAATTTGAAACGCATAGACTTATCTTAAATGTTGTTTCTATCTCTCCTGTTTTGTGATTTTTTGAGATAGTTACTTCATTGAAAAAAATACTAGTTTCAGTCCCTTGACTTTTTGCCATACGGAAATTTCCAGAAGAAATCAAATGCCTGCGGTCACTTGCATCCCTTTAGGCTAAATTAAAAAATAAAAATTATAGATTCTTTTAGCATTTTTTCATCTAGCATCTTTGTTCTTCATCCAGAGGTCAATTCCAGAAGTCTGGTACTGGGACTGCTACTCCAGCTTCCTTGTTGCTGCTGGGGCTTTGGCCTTATCCCAGCACTACTTGAGTGGAGAATATCGTTCTGAGGACAGCTGTCTGCTTTGTGTTTGGGCACCTCCCACTATGTAAGTTAATTATTTCTTTTTTTTTTTTTTCCCTTTTTTTTTTAAAGCAAACTGAGCTTGCTTCATTTACATTGATGTCATAGTTACACATTTAGTACATGTTAAAATGTTGGTGATGCCTTTCCCGTAGTTGTCCAAAAATTCTTTTAAATAACCATTCTGTAAATGAACATGAATCTTATTTTACAAACATAGGTGCTTTTCTCTCTATGTTAAATTTTAAAAGACAAGCTAAAATGTTGACTGTAGGATTTGGTTTTAAAAGTGACTGATAGCTGTCTGCTTTCCACAGAACTGGTAAAATAAGCACAGTGTCAGTGGGAGCTTTCCTTTGCTTTCTGCCATAATATACTGTAAGTCCTGACCTGGAGGGGCAATTCGTGATCTAATTCAAACCTCTTCTTACATTAACAACATGGCAGTGTTTAGTAATGATGCAGTGTCTGCTGTTAAAGACTTTCCAGTTTTGCCTTAAATAGCTAGATTATATTACCTCAGTTTGTCATATTCCCTCTGTTTAGTTTGGAATTACCTTGCAGATGTTAAGGTGATACTACTGAATTGTGTAAAGGAATTTGAAGGTTGAAATTCTAGCAGTATTGATTTAAAGTACTAGTACTGGTCTAGAGAAAAACACTAGTTCACGTGATTAAAGGCCAGGAAGCTTGGTTTAATAGCAACAATTTTTTTGTTTTTACTGACTTCCATCAGTGACTTTATTTTTACTTCATACTGCTCTGGAGAATTGAAAGCCCTTTCTGAAGTGATTTTTAGGATATATATGTGCTTGTGGTTTTGTATGTATAGTTTCTGTACCTTTTAAGTGTAGTTAGTGTTTTCCAGTGTTGCAGTAAAGTGCAGAACACATTAAAGAAATAGAGCCTATGCATCAGAACAATTTTCATGCCTCACTCAATTCTTAATGTAAATTAGTAGGAACATTGGTTATCCATTTGAGAAATTGAGTTGGTATAAAAATAAAAATGCACTTATGGTATGTGGTGCTTTGTGTATCATCTTGGGAGTGTTTTGCTGTTTATCTGTCACTTGCATTAGAAAAAGCAGTCACTGGCTGCAGGTGACATTAAAAATTAAAGGTTAACCTCAATTTCTTTACTGACCAGACGTGGGGCAGAAAGTTCTTCTGGATGTGTGCCTGAATTTTGGAAATGTTGAAAAGAGTTGTGAAGTCGAGACTTAGCTTTTGGTGGCTTAGTCTTTTTGTGAGTCCGTGTGTGGTTATACAATTCCACCATTTTCTACTGATTCACATGATTTTGGGAATATCTTTTTATTATGTTACTTAGAAAAAAGTAAAGTTTAAAGTATTACTAGAAAATACTTGTATTTCAAAAATTAGTGTAAATAGTTGTTGAAAATTGCTGTAGCAGCTTTTGAATATTCTGCTTAGCTCAGTGTATATTCATTATAAGACAAGATTTATATACCCGTAGTCTGGGAGATCTTTCTTCAGGCATTAAGGCTTTGGACAAAGTTAGGCTCTACCTCATGGTGAGTTCAGTTTGAGCCGCATTCGACAGTATAATGCTTCCCTCCTCTCGCAGTCCAAGTGTGTAGGCAGCAATCGGACCAGTGAAGAAGACTGGGTTCAGGCAGCAGGGGTTTCTGTGTAACCTGCCAGATACATTTTATTTTTAAAGCAGGTATTCAACTTTTTCAGTGGTAGACCGGGCTACGGACAAGTCTTGATATTTGAGACACAAACTTGAATCTTTGGCTGCTGCTCTTACCTTTGATTTCATCTCTTGATTTTACTTAGCCGTGCAATAGCATACTATGTATATGATCAACAGACCTGCTGCTTCTTGTTGGCCATTGAGTGAAAATGAGCCGGTAAGAAAGAAAGAAATTGCCTGTTCTGGCTTCATGATTAGAGTAAACTGCCAAAAATGTGGTTTTCTTTCCCCATCCCCTATTTGGTGAACAGTGAATCTCTTCTCTCCTATGCCATTTTGCCTTTTACAGCTCCTAGGAAAACAAGAAAATAGAAATTTCATTAAGGAAAGCATTGTAACTGGCATTACAGGACTGTAATACTGTAGATTTTTCAGACTTTGAATTAAATCATGTTAAGAATTCTTTGGTGGGAAAGCGTTAATCCTAATTTCAAGTGTTTTACTTATTATTCCTAATTTGTTAAACCTATATTTAAGACCAGTCATTTCTCTGAAGACATAATATTTGTAACTGCCAGTTGCTTATTTTCCTGTATTTCCCGGTCCTTGAAATTATTCCAATCTTCTCCAAGATTGGTTTTCCTTAACATTTCCCAATTTCTTGTGTTTTAGGTTTTTTTTTTTATGTTGACATAATAATGAAACTGGTCAAACAAGTTTTACTATTAGAATGATATATAAGGTACCTGAAGTACTATGTATCTTTGAACATAGCTCCTTTGACTTAAAGAGTAATTAAATCCCATATAATATTGATAAATGTTGACTGGCAGCCTGGCTTTGAAGCTCTCATTTTGTAATCTGGGTTATGAAGCATCAGGAAACATGAACAGTATTTTTAAGGGAAATATCTCAGATAATTAAATAGCGCAGAAGTGGTTATAATTTGAAATACTGTACTTTCTAAGAAGAAATCTTCATGTGATTTTTATGTATTTTCTTACAGCCTGTAGGATGGACAGCAGTTTAAAATTTGCCAGTTACTTCCTTAAATTCGACTAAGCTTCTTTATCAGTCTAAAAAGAGTTGGTTACAGTTTTATGCAGCTTATAAGGATCATAACAAATCTGTATGAGCCGAAGATTTTAAGTATTTCCAAAAAAACCCACCAACATGCATTCATTGCAGTGTTTCTGTTGTTGCTATTTCAACAGTATGGGTGGTCCATGCACCAATGTTTAATTTCTCGCTTTATGGCAGAGATTGACTTTAGAGAGAGAAATCCATAAACTGAGAAATTCTTTCTGAGATGTAGAAAACTGGCAGGACATGCAGCTTCAAAGGATGGAAGAACAGATCCAGGATTGAGAGTTGTTTTTCGAAGCACTGAAAGCAAGTTATATCAGTCCCCTAGAAGCATACATAACATCACATCAGGACTAGTAATTCCTATAGCTTTATTTTCAGTAGCTGATTGTCGTGGTGAGGAGTTGCACAACTGTGTATTATTAGCTCATTCTCTCCAGATATCCATTCTTCTTTCTTGTTACCATATCAGGATTTACCCACTTTATGTAGCTGGTCCTCACTTGGCAAAATTGGTACTTCTTCACATCCTTGTTAATTCAAGTTGCCTCTGGCAGTGACTTTTGTGTGCTGAATCTCCCTTGTCCTGCCCCCTGGCAAGCTGCCCCATTTGCCTCCCGAGTCTCATTTTGGGCAGTGTGGCTCTGAACCCTGAGCTGGCCTTGGGCAGAACCCCCCAGTCAGATCTGGCAGAACTTTTTCATCATGCTCGGTGCCTGCTTTACGGTTTGTTTTCATTTTAACCAGGAAACCAGCCTCACTAGTTGGAAATCCTGGTATTAAAGAAGACCTTACTGCTGGTTTTCAGTACTTACAAGAGATTTATGAGAAAGGCGGAGAGAATTTTAGAGTTTTTTTCCTGTTAAGTTATACAGATTTGAATGTCTGAACACAAACTAAATGATACTGACAGCTACCAGCGTGGATGCCAACCATGTGCAGAGTCCAGTCCTTGGGACTGTATCTCTCATGCAAGTAGCAGCATTTCTCAGTTGTTGTCTGGCCAGCATTTGTAGTTAGATAGAAAGCAGATGAATAAAGCCAAATTAAAGTGACAGTGATGACCAACTGCCTACTAATTTAAGACCCTCCACAGATTGCTGAGTGCTATTTATTAAATGAAGACGTATATTAAATATATAACTTTGTGCATTTCGTTAAGGTAATAGGAGCTATGATAGTCACAAATCATTCTTTATTATCAGTGCTCTATCGTATTTGAATAAATTAATGCATATATTTATATAAAACTCAGAACTTTCTGAACAGCTTCATGTGGTTTTATTCAAGGTTGCATTGAGTGATGTACAGTACATGATTTCATATTAAACGCTTCCTTTGAGAACATAATATTTCTACACATTTGCATTTTCTAAATAAGGATTAAAATATTGCCACCAACTTTTAAAGTAGTTTTCTCAATGTTATGTGTCTGATCCTCTAAGATCTTTTCTAATAAGCATTCATTTAATAAGCATTGATGCTGGTACAAATGGTAAAACTAGATTTAGAAGAAGTGGATGAATATTACTTTACTGTTCTTGTTCTGGAGCATGCGTGTCTTGCAGTGTCGAGATCTTATAAAAGCAGAATCAGAAGGTTACTTGTGTCTTGAAAGTTGCCTTATTTCTTGTGTTTTGCAAAGGAGTTATAGATCAGCAGCAAGAATTTATAATAAAAATGCTCAAACTTTATCTTGGCATGTTAATGTTGATTATTTTATAATCCCAGAAATGTGTTCTATAGTGGGATCCAAGCTGGAGCCAAGAAAAAACTGTCTATTCTCATGCAGCTGTATTGGTGGAAGGGAGTAGAGGATAGAAGAAGAAAATGCTTCTTTTTAGGTGAATGTATTTTTTTCTGTAAAATGTAACAACACAAAGTAGATCAAGACACTCCTGCTTGGAGACACTCATCCCAACTGACAGGAAAGTGATTTTGTTGAATTTAAAATCCAGAGGCAACAGTATTTCTTTCCTGAGTAAATGGTAAGGAGACCTTAATTACACATGGCTCTTGAAAGCACAGATTGTACTTAGTTTTCTTTTGGGTCATTTAGACTCAGACTTTGGAAAGTATTTTACTTAAAGCAAATGCAGGAGTACTTTTCTGAGTTCTCATACTGAGTTTCCCCAGTATAAATAAGTATGAATATAAATACTTGAACAAGAAATTAGTGGAGTGATTTTATTAACAGAAATGTCATACAGTATCTTCAGTTGGAGTTTAGATTCAAAACTTTCAAAAGCAAAAATATTTTTAAAAGTCATTTACTTCACAGAAAGTTTGTTTTGAGAAAAACAAAAGAAATGGCTTAATGTTTAAGTTGTGAATCTGTCTCTGCCTATGTCTAATTAAAATGCAGTGCTCCAGTTGAGGATATTTCATAGTGTGAAACTGCTCCAGATGAATAGTGACCAGCTAGATGAATAGAGACCAGATAACTAAATATAATAATCTATATGCATTTCACATATTTTGTGAATGAATCATAACTGCTGAATGAATTTGTGGTTATTTTTTATGCATGGAAACTATAGTTATGAAGGCTGCATGTATTTGTAGCATTTTGGAGGGAAGCAATTGTGGCTTTGTTTTCTTTAACATTTAACTTTTAGCAATAGACTAGCATAAATGTAAAATCATTCTCATACAAAATTTTTTTCTCATTAGAAAAGACAATGAATTATAATACATCATGAAGAGGATGAACTTTTTAATTATATAAAAGAAAGAGCTAATATCCAGCAGATCTGAATATAGGGATCTGCCTTACATTCATAGATTCTTTAAAAGAAAAAATTGCCTCATGTAGTTTTTGTAACTTTTCTGACACTACTCTTGTGATGTAATGGCTTTCTTGAAAATTTAAGCGCAGGAACCTGAAACACAGAAGAGTTCATCTGTGTACTTCTTTGAAGAATTGTGGTAAAGGCTGCATATAAGCCTTAGGCAGTATTCAAATAGCTTTCAGCATCTTATTTCTTGAGATTATTTTAATTTTTGTAATTAATGTTGAGGTTAGTTTAAAGTTTCAGTAATTCCTGCAGTGAATATTAGGGAATGGTAGTAGATTGACTTCACTGTTTCCTTTATGAACAAACTCTGTGAGTTTGGGAAGGTCTTCTCAACGTCCCTAAAGGTTTGGCTGTTAAAATTTCCACAAAATAAGTCCCCCTTTTCACAGTATTTGGAGGGTGCTGAGAGGAAGGGTTTCCTGTTTGGTAGCCGTAATTTAGACTGGTGCAGCAGTGATGCCTCTACTGACTTCCCTTTGGCCAGGCAGTCAGCGGAAACTTAGGAAATTTAGTCCTGTACACAGAAAATAAATGGGTTTTACTGGTTTTAGCTGGGATAGAGTTAATTTTCTTCATAGTAGCTAGCATGAGGCTTGTTTGGATTTTTGCTGAAAGCAGTGTTGATAACACAGGGATGCTTTTAGTTACTGCTGAGCAGCTCTTACACAGTGTCAAGGTCTTTTCTGCTTCCCACCCCACCCCACCAGCAAGTAGGCTAGGGGTGCACAAGTTCTTGGGAGGGGACACAGCCAGGATACCTGACCCCAGTGGGCCAAAGGGGTATCCCAGACCATATGGTGTCATGCTTAGCATGTAAAACTGGGGGAAGAAGGAGGAAGGAGGGGACATGTTTGGAATGATACTGTTTATCTTCCCAAGTAACCATTACAAATGATGGAGCCCTGTTCTCCTGGTGGCTGAACACCCATCTGCCCATGGGAAGTGGTGAATTAATTCCTTGTTTTGCTTTGCTTTCCATTTGCAGCTTTTGCTTTACCTGTTAAACTGTCCTTATCTCAACCCACAAGTTTTCTCACTTTTAACTTTACGATTCTTTCCTGCATCTCACCAGGGGTGTCAGTGAGTAGCTGTGTGCAGCTTAGTTACCGTCTGGGTTTAAACCATGACACTGGCTTAGTTAATTGTGAAAAGTGATGCTTAGTGGAAGAGACAGTTTCATGAATGGGTTATCATCTAAGTCCATGCATTGTCCACTTGCCAAACTGGAACATAAACTTGAAGTCCTTTTAGATTCATTTGTATTAAATAGCACAAAGGTAAGAGTGACCGGAAAAGTCAGTGTTCTTTTAAAGAGTTGTTCTTTGCATACACAGTCCTTGCATTTCAAGTTGAATCTTCTAATAATTACATGTTGAATAACTTGAAAAATGACATACATAAGCAGCAATTTCATTATATGCAGGGCTGACCTGACTTGTCTTACATGCCCAATTTTGCTTCCTTAAGAAGAGTAACATTTCTGCACTCACATTGTGGTTCTCAGGTATCAAGGAATCACCTCGTAAAATCAACATATATGTGTCTGATACTAGGGTAGTTTTAGGGCTGTTTCATTAGTCTATTTGCATTAACGATCTGAAAATGTGATGCTAAGCTCTTATCAAAACACAAAACCAGGTTCCTCATTTCAAGGCAAGTTAGAATATTTTGACCAATTTGATTTGTCACTGTTTTATTCCGGAAGCATAGGGGAGTTTTGAGTCAGATTTACATGTCAAAAGATTGAAGGAAATACTTAGCTGACCATCACAGAAAAATTCCAACAAGTCATACATAGAAATACAGAGGTTTTATGTGTAAGTGTGCATGTGTTGAGATGTATGAGAGGTGATTTTCCTTTTAACTGGGAAGTTAATTTGGCACTCTGAGGATGTTTAAAAGTAATTCTATACATTTGATGGAGCAATAGCTTAGCTAATAAAAATTGATATTTTACAGTTTTTCAGTCTTGTGTAACATCCGTAAACATATTCCTTAGCTCTGCGTGCACTTCTTTAATTAACATAGTGTTTCCAGGGTGTTTCATCAATTAATAGAAAAAATATTATTTATACAGATGGGGGAAAGATTTCGTTTTCATCAGCAATGCATTTGTTTGATTTTGGTGGGTTTAAAATGTAAGCCATCAATTTGAAATCTGATTTTCAGTACCTTCTTACAATATCTATAAGCACAATGCTCCAAGTAAGCGGTAAGGTGTAGTCCAGCACCTTATCCCTACAGCGGTAAGATTAATTTGGAAATGAAGTGTTTTTTCCTTTTACAGAAGATTTGTACCTCTCTGATCACAGCACTTAGATTCTTTATTTTTCATTGGTGTTTTCTCTCCATGTAATGTATGTAGGAATTTAATGATGAAAGAGTACTAAAGTATTAATTGAAACTGAGAATTATAGTATTTGCAAATGTAAAATCATAATTTACATAAATGTTATAGTCAAGAGCATTATGAATGTAAATATGCCTTCATCTATTCTCAGTTTTATAATACCATTTGTTGTCCAGTGGGAAATGAAGAGTGATGTTGAGACTGCCGTTTAACCTATTATAGCAGCCCAAAAAAATTAAATAGCCTCGATGTAAATATGAGGTGGGGAAAGAGTATTCATCACTATTTAGTAACATAAAAAAACCATGGTAAGAATAACAGGCAGGTGGGTGGGCATTAAGCAGTGAAATCCCTAAATTCGGACTCTAATTATAAGCACAAGGACAATTGCCTCCCACGTACTTAAACTGTTACAGATTTTTCAGTCAGAAAATATGCTTCATGGTTTTTCAGGCACCAAATATGGATTTTCTTTTGCATTCTTTTTCATGTGATACATGACTCCTCTGCTGCTACTAAATGAGGGCCTAATACTAAAAAGCTGAGTTTGTTATGTTTTCCTTTGTGTCATTAGGTCTTTAGACCTTTAATGTTTCTGTAACTCAGAACTATGCTGAGGATGTCCTGTCCATTTTATGGTACTATAAGCAGGTTGCACCATAATATTCAGATTATTTGGGGCACTTACTTTAGCTTTGATTTTTGTGTAATTGTTTCAGGTTCACATTAATGTTACATAGACATGCGGATGATTAGTGATTGACTAACCTGTTGTACCATTTAGGTCACTTTTTGTTTCTTGATGATGTATTCTTGTAAAGAAAGATAATATACTGCACCCTTTCCTAAAATTATTTTTATGTTGCAGTAGATAAAGTCTTTTTTTTCCTATTGAGTAATAGGAGAAAAGTTTGACCCATGGAATCATAAATGAGAACAGGGTTGGTCCATAAAACTGTCTTCTAAAGTTAATTGTGTCTTTTTAAGTTAATTGCAGTTTCTTTAATATTAAACTGCTTTTAGTGCAGGAGGGATCATTTTAATTATTTAGCTATTCCATCTTCGACATGATACACGGTAAAAATTTAGTCCCCTTTGTTTTTAATCAAAATCATTACTTCACCTGCATTATGTCCCTAGCTAACCTGATGTAATAATAATGGTAACGTATTTCTAGACCAAATTTGTCTGATTTTTGTTTTGCAATAATTGTGCCTCACTATCCTTTTCTATGCTTGATTAGGAGCTACTGACTGTTTCATCTTTTCCATCTGTAGTAAGCTGTAGATCTCAATCAAGTTACCTCTAGTCTTTCTATAAGTAAACTAAATGTAGTGATCTTGAATATCTCTCACACACGTAGTGTCAAGAAGCATTTCCTGTTTGTAATTCTTTTGACTCCTTTTTGGGTCCTTTTAATTTCAACTTTCTTTTAGATTAATAATAGTAGGCTCGGTTATGGCATTCCAGTGATGCCATATGTGCAGATAATTTCAGGTCCTTAATAGTACCATATATTTCCCTGTAATGCACCCTGGGATTGTTTTGAGCTTCTTAGCTACAGCAACATAGTGAGAGCAAAAAAAGCAGTGGGTTATTTACTATGACTTGTAGGTTCTTTAGGGATTCACTGCTTTCTAGGATGTAATCCTCCACTTTACATGGCCTGTCTTGTATATGCTTAATGTTTGTAAGGTAAATAAATGAAAATACTGTAATTCCTACTCTGAGATTTACTTAATCTATGTAGCTTATTGAAAGGATTTTTACTTATTTTGGTCAGCACAGAGCTTCAGCTTTCCCTGTAACAGTGAATTGTCAGTCACCAGGTTTTATATGTGTTTTCTGTGATTGATATTTTGAAAGAGACAATAAAGGGAACTTCACAAAGCATTAGAGCACTAATACAGCCCAAAGAAGGCTTGTAATGTGTTTAGCTTTTGCTGATGCCTAATGATATAGCAAAAAAGCACTCTTCTACGAGGCTGCTTTTGAGATCCAGGGGAACCAGAGGAATTGTAAAGAATAATAGATAGCATATCTTGAATTATTTTCTTTTAAATTTTAGGAGTAAAAGCATAAAAATCCTGTCTTAATCTTTCTCTTTCTTTTAGGTATGCTGCTTATTTAGCTTTTAGTGACTCGTAATTTAAGATCACAGTTATTAGGTGTATTTCTGCATTTTATATATCGCTCCCAGATGCTACAGTATTAGTTTTTATCACTGCATATTTTATGAAATGTCAGCCTTCTGTTGGCTGTTCATGCAGTATTGTTAGTGATCAAAGCCACAACATAAAGGAGAGGAATCTAAACAGTTGGCTTATCTTTGTCCTTCATTGTGACACAATACCATAAAATTATCTTACTATATAAAAGGCAAGCAAAGCTTCATGTAGCACACTCTGAAAAGGTGAACTTTTGTTGTGCTCAACAAAATAGATAAACTTATTGGTGATTATTTGTGTAAGGGAAGTAAAGTTAGCAATGATATCTTTTCAGTTTGGAGAAAGTTTTCATCCTTTGCTGCCTTTTTAAAGCACAGTATTCTCTCTTATGTTAAAATTCTATTCTAAATCTATCCATTAAAACTTTTTGAGGTGGGAGAAATGTGTCCTTTAGAGTAATCTGTATGGTGTATTGTGGAGCTTCTCTGAGATGCAACTAATCAAGGCAGGCTATATAATTTGAAAAGTGATAATTGGGAAGGTAATAGTCTTTACATTATGAAAACTGCTGGTGATTTCTCAAGTATATTTGGCTTTCATTTTTTTTTTCATGTGTGAGATTATTTTGAGTTTATCTAAATATCAGGTCAGTCAGCCTTAATTTTTCTGCTTGCCTAAGTGAGTTGTGTATCAGAACTGAAGTAATAAAATAAGAAAAACTCTACAAGCTCTGGAGATATTCTAGGAATAAAAATCTTGAATGATTTTGATCAGCTGTTGTGTATGCCCTGCACAGCAGTTGGTTCAATCAATTTTATGTTTTGGGATGGTTTTATTAAAACGAGCTGCTGCTTTCAGTAAATCATTGTAAAGATGCTAGCTTTGTATATGCTTTTTGGAGACCTGCAGCTTACCAGTGCAGTCTCTCAATATAAATATCCTTAGATTGGCTCACCAAGAGCCTGGGCTGAATTAGTGACCCCCTTACAATGTGAAGTACTTATCAGGATGGGACAGAATGTGAAAAACGAAATATGGCTGCATAATATGATAGCGGTTGAGAAAGTAAAGGAGCAAAACTATTTATATTGTGTTGTGGAGGTCAGAGTCAGGCAAAATAATAAACAAAGCTCTGGACAGTATCTCTTAAAAAATATGAAGATGCATACAATCTGATAGAATGTGTTTGTGTTTGTCTTTCCCAATGCTGGTATTGTCATGCTTTTCAGTAACTTGTATGCATTTATTAACTCGGAGTGTAGCCATATTTTGATTGATGCTCAGAGATTTTGAACAAACTAACAGTGCTATTTTTCTGCATGGCTTCTGATCAAGACAGCCAAATTCATTCATTTTTTTACTTGGCATTATGATCGAGATGGCCATATTCTTCAATTTTTACTTCAGATCTGGAAGGGATCATTCCCATCAACATACAAAGGTTTTATTCTTTCTTGATGTGCTTTGAAAACAGAACTTCTGTCAAGTGAGTTAAGGTTGAAGATATTTAGCATATCAGAAACATTAATTATTATTTTCAATTAATTTTAAAAAGTGGAAGTTGGGAAAACGAAGAATTCTGGCAATGATAAGTAGTTAATCCATCACCTACCTGACAGTAGTATACTCAAAATAGATCATCCTTCCTATATAAATACCGCATCACACAGAGTCTGCCTAACTTTCTTCTCCTCAGCCTTGCTATCAGCATCAAGTTCTTGATCCTTCTCCAACAGAAAGAGCTAAACATTCGAAACTACACACCTGTGACCAGATAAGACCTTTTTGTAATCTGTTTTTTTGATTTGTTAAAGAAGTAGGTCTCCTATTCTATGTTTTCATCTGCTGGTTGCCTGAGAATGTGGATTTTACGTATCTTTCATCGAGTGGGATTCTGGTTTACTGATGAAGACAGAAAAATCTCCAACCTGACCTGGCTGTGATGAAAGATGTGGACTTGCCGCAAAGACTGTGTTGCTTACAGCAAGCTTAGTGTTCAAAGCGGAAGAGCTGTGCTCCTAGGAAAGAAAGAGGTACCTGAGAATCAGGAGGCCAAATATGTTGACACTTTTCCTTCCAAGTCCATGAAAAATTTAGGTGAATGTGGAGAAAAGGCAGAAAGAAACGAAGGCAGTCTTTAAATTGAGTTTCCTATACTGATCATAGTACCTTTATCAGATGTTTCAAAAGTCTATAGTTGGAGAGTAAACATTTTATTCAAGGCATCTTTTTATTTGACCATCTAAGACTGCTTCAAATACCTGATAAGATAAACAAATGCTAATGCCATTTTAAGAGCTAGAAACATGCAAGGCTTATCAAAGCAAGTTCTTGTATCTTTACATTGGTGAATCTCTTTGATTCCTTACCAGGCAATCATGCATTCATTATTAAATTCACAGCTTTCACATATCCGTGTGCAAACCTAATATACACTAACTGCATAGTGACCAAAAGTCTACCCAGATCTTGGGGAAGTATAATACATCATTTGAAAGATATTTCTGTAGCTGGTGCTCTGCACAGTTTCAAGCTTAGCATGAAGAGGTAGTAAAAAGGTGGAATGATAGCTCTTCGTTAATATACTGGATATAATTAACGTAGTTTGGTGCCGTTTAACCTGATAGTCTCGAATCTTGATACACCCTCACACAACAGATACACTTTAGAAACTTAATTTCACTTTACAGGCATTTTGTCTGTGCATATGCTCAAAATAACTTGTAGATTGGTCCTACAGTTTGTAAGCATGTTACCTTTTTTCGTAGAAAAAAATCTTTATGATGGTTTTGACCACTTGTCCCACCTTGTTGCAAAGGCATTCTTTACTAGGTAAATGAATACATGGTTTGTTGAGCTTGCAGACAATGCTATCACCAGCAAAACCAAAGGGATTTTAGCCCCTTTGTTAATGTGCAGTTATCCTCAGGTCTCTAGCTTGAGGGTTATAAATGTAACTGACAGAGAAAATTGAGTCAAATTCGTAGTCACAAGTATCTTAATAACATATAAGTTGTTAGTTTAGGCTTGATTCCCTGTTGATGAAAATTGTGTTTCTGAAATGTGTCTGTATTAGTTTACACAGGAGGTTATCACAGTGCTTTTACCTACAGGATGTAGTAGATTGCTGTTCTGTGCTGCAGAGAACTCAACAAAAGTGGGAAGTGCTTATAAGCAAAATTATGTGCAAGAGATGTTGTACTGCAGCCACTCATTTAAGGACTTCATGTTGACCTCATCCTCTCCTATTAACAACATGCTAAACTATTTTGGAACGCTCGCATTTCTGTTTCCTGTGGATGTGCATCTCTGGCCTGTGGAATTGGCAAAGAGAAAAGTCAGTGAGGTTTCTAAGAAGCTGTCTTCAGCATACCTTTTTATTTAACATGCAGATTAGTATTAATGACGATTATGATGGAAACTGTGAGTGCTGGCAGGAGTTAAGGCACTTTAATGGTAACAGTAGAATAACTTAGATCTTGTCAAAGCTAATGAAGTTTTAGTTCAGAATTTATTTGTAAAATATGAAGTACAAGTGCTAAAGGCACTTTTTTCATTTTCTTTTTTGAATGCAGAATCTCAAGTATAGCTTAAATGGAGCTATTAGAATTTCCCCTAACTCAGTATTAAGCCATGTCAGATAGTGCTATCTTCCCCTCCTGGTTTTTCCCTGAAAAAAATGTGCTCAAGGGGAAGCAATTTTGCGTAACAGAAGTTTCTTTCCCTCTATTCTCTATCTGCAGTGCTTCAGACTTTGTTACAATAGTTTCATTGATAGTGACCATAATGATGTCTCCTTAATGTATGAGGACTTAAGATGTAAAAAAAGTGGTGAAGTGATTCTTCTGTGGCATCTAAGATCTTTAGTGAAAACCTTTTCCTGTACCTCACAGGTCAAAGACACACCCATGGAATTCGCAGTGATGCCACAAGTTGCTAGTTCATAAAGCCTTGCAAATTAGTGTCCAAATCAGGTGAGGAAAGGGGGTGGTACCTTGTCTGTTCCATCTGTGGAAGAGGAGCTTGCTGGTCAAGTTTTTCACCAAAGTGAAAAGGGGCAGAGCTGGAAAGGGAGGGCAAGGCCCTTTTGCTTGGTGAAGAAGGCATCCGCAGGCTCCTTCATCATTGTTACTAAAAAGTCAATCTGGTCAGCCAGAAGAGGAGGTCGCAGCAAGGGTGTGCTTTGTAACTGGGGCAAAATTGTGAGGATTAATGTTTGGATGTGATGCATTAATAAATCACAGTGTACATTTCTTACACATCTACATTTGTAAGGATTCCAGCTGGTATCATTCTTTGTGTTAAAAACATGCAAAGGTAAAGATGGATGCTTAGAAAGCTCAAAAGATCTGCAGATTGCTTCAGTTTGGAGGATTTTAACAATTCTGAAGAAATAGGAGTATTACAGAGATTCAGGCTATATTAAATGTTCATTTTGCTCACAGAATGTGTATGCTGCTAAGCTCTTTCAAGTAGGCACTGGCAAAGATATAGGTTTTAATTTCATTGCAGTCCATCCCAACTGTAAGAACTGTAGTCATGAGATTGCAATATTTATATATTCATCAGGTGCATTTTGTTTTAGTTGTGATATTAAAATGTTGCAAATACTATTCACGTATGAATGGAGAGTTCATATTCCTAATTTTTGTTATACTCGGAGAATTCGTATTTCAGCTCAAGTTTGAATATTTTTAAAGAGTCTTCAAAAGAAATGTAACATGTCCAACTTCTGATTTGGGGACCATAAAGACAGATTCCAAAGCAATTGAGGAGGTTACTATTTTAAAATATGTATGTGTCTGAGATTGCAAAGAGGCAAAAGAGAAGAAAGACAAATGCTTCCTCCATTTAATTCATGTGCCATTTATGTCAGTTAAAGAACTGGTTGCTTAAAAGTGGGAGATGCACCACATTTCAGGGCTCCTTGTGGGATCATCTGCCAGTCAGTGGTGTACTGCAAGTGTACAGAGAACTCAATTGCCTTTCTAACTTTGTATTTCATGGAACCTGTAGGGAGAAGGTTCTGAGAGAGGACAGTTAACAGTGATAGGCATTGATCATGTCTTCTGATTACTGGTGAGCTGGCAAATGCGAAATGTGTCTCTCTTCATTATGGCTAAATTGGGTGAGCTCAGGAATATGTGAACTTTAGGCATGAGAGACTTTCAGACCCAGGAGGACACAAATGGGTCCGTTTGGGCTTGGACACAGAGACCATGCTGTCTGGAACAATGAGTAGACTTCTGCCATAAATAGCAAAACAGAAAAGATCTGACGAATACAAGACCTGTAACAGTCTCCTGCGTCCCTCCCCACCTCTTCATCTGTTTTGAATTGCATGCTGGATTTTAAATTCACACAAATGTAGATGCTATACAGCAAAACCAGTGTTTATGTAGAATAAATACAGAAAAGGATGGCATATGCTTTTATTGCTCTTAACTTTAGATTTGTAGCAACAAGATGGTAGGAGAACGATATGCTAAAACATATTCACAGTTCTAAGGTCTAGTAAGGAAGAATCTGATTGTATAAACATACACAGTTTTCCCCCTAGGTCTGTGAATGTAAAGGGATAAATTCTTTCCACTCCCCAGATTTTATTTTCTCTTCAGTGTTTTAGATTCTATGATTTTTAACTTAACAAATTGATATTGAATGAAGAAATCTTCTTTTATATGCAAATTGAAAGTAAGAAATGCTGAAAGGAGAGATGCTGAAAGCTTAGAGGCTAAACTCTTGACTTAATGTCTTGGGCAAGGATGAGGTGTCATTCCCATTCCTCTCTTGATTCGTAAACAGAAGACACTATTTCTTGTGAAGTCCCTTAATTTTTACATATAACCCTCTCTTCTCTTGGATAGTCTGACATATTTTGTTTACTATTCACCCACTATTCCTCCAACTAAATTTAATGCTTCATCTCTGCTGAGCACCCCACAGGAGCACATGACTTAGGAAAGGGACAAAATCAGCAGAAAAATAGGTGGTCTGAGCATTTATGTGTTAAATATGCATGTTAATTAGAAAAAATTAGAAAAAATATGAAAACAGATGTTACATAAATTATTTCAGTCTCATGATAGTAGTAACTTATACGCTGACAATAACTTTTATACGTGCATATGTATGGATATGTCTGTTTCTGTATTTTGGAACATTTATACAACTCCTACATGAATGGCACTAGAAAAATAACTTCTAGCTTAGGTAGGCCTTCTGAACTCCACGTGTACATGTGGATGTTTCTCTCCTGTATTACACTATGCATTGAGCTCCTGAAAAAAGGTTCCTGACAAAGGCCCTGCCAGCAGAATAGGTTGAAACTTAAGACTCATGGAGGGTATTTCAGGTAACTGGCATTAAATTAACAAAAAGCATTTTTTCTGCATGTTGATACTGTACTAGGCAGCTGAAATTTTAAAATGTACTTGCAGTCATGTTCTTTATTTTCTGACATATGCTATTCTTTACTGTAGTCTCTATTCTCTGACATATCCTGTTCTTTACAGGGGTATCTTAGTTCTCTCAGCTCCTGTACAGTAGAAGAAAAGCTTCTTGGGGCTTGCTAGTAAAAGCTAGTCCAGCAAAGGCAACTAAAATATTGAGAAATATGTTATCTGAAGAGAGAATCTTGCAAGTGGATATTCATGCTAGAATTCATCTGCTCTTAATGCAGTCGTTTTGTCATCTTATAAAGAAGACACTTCTGACTGACAACCAATTTTCTGAATATAAATTCTGATATAATTTGAATAATTACATAATTTCTGTCCACGTTAAAAAAACAGACATATGTGCAGTTCGTATTCTAATTATCACCACCAGAGACTGAAAAGTTAGCTTCTTAGAAAATCAAGGCAATACAACACGCGGTAAAGGGAAATGTTGAAAAATAAAGACCTGCAGCCTTCTGTAAATTTTCAGATAATTATTTCAGTATAACATTCTACTTTTCTAGCTTGATAGCTTCCATATTCTTTGAAACTTTGTACATTTCTGGGTTTGTGGGTTGGTTCTGAGGGGGGTTTTTTAATTTCTGTAAAATCCAGCATATACAGTAGGAAGGTAAAGGGCTGAAAGGAGACAATGAATTGTGGAAGAAGAGGGATAACAATATTTCTAGCAGATTGTTAGTATTGAAGAGTTTTTAAAATAGTGTTCAGGGTATGCAATTGCTATTCTAGCAGATGCATTATGCTAGTAAATGTAGGAGAATGTGGTACTATATGAAAATGAATTACAGAAAACTATTAAGAAATCTTATTTATGTCTTGAAGAGGAAATATATTACCATAAATCCTACTTTATACCAATAAATTGTGTTGCCTACACAGAATTATTTAAACAGGGGAAAAAAAGAAGTCAGTGATGTGTTAATCCTCCACTGCACATGTATTCATTCACATTGCAAGAGTCAGATCGCATGGGGAGAAAAGGAAATTGTATAAAAGAAGCAAAATTGTTCAGCTGTGTAGCTTGAATTTTCAGGAAAAAACTACTTCAGAAATGTCAATACTCAGTATCAAAACCATGGTAGTGATGACTTCTAAGCCGGTTTGAGATACTGTTTTTCTTTGAGCTATTGTTGCCTTTTCTTCGCTAATTTTGTATATTTTTGTGAGCAGGCTCTCTTTAATTTCCCTATCGTATCCTTGAGAAGTAATTTCTGTATTGCAGGACACACAGGAGGTTCTTTTCCCCTGGAAGATGCATGTCTTTTACTTTCTAGTGGAATAAGAACAACCTTGACCTGTGAGCCCAAACCTCTTAGAATGCCCTGATCATTTTAGGGAAGAAACTCAGCTGTGCTCTAGCACAGGTTCTGGCTTTGGTGGAAATGTCCAGGTTTTTCTCCATAGACAGGTGAAATTGGTATAAATCTTCGTCTTACCTTACTGCTCTTATTGTTGCTGACTTTAATAATTGTAATTCCAGTTCAGGACAGTATCTACAATAAAGTTTGTGGTGGTGGGAGGCAGCAGTATATCTGCATTAAGCCAGCGGTTTGTTTTAAGGATGCATCTGTGCAATTCAAGTGCATTTCACAAGTATTTTGAACCACTACACTTTTGCTTCAGTGTAAGGTGTGACTGCTGAAATTTACTTTGCCCATAGGTCATAGCGAAATTCCTTTCCTTCCAGAAAACAGTGGTTTATTCAGGTAGCATTCCCTGTTATTCCTTGATCTGGTGACCTTCTTCCCAAAATCAAGGAAGACAATTCTGGAAGAAATTTGGAGAGAGCAGCTGCTTTGCTTTTGAAAACCACAACCTTACACAATCAGAAGTAGACTTTTCCAAGGATCTCTACTGCCATTTATGCATCAATAAATAATTGAAAAGAAGTACAAAAGTGCTTGAATGAAATGGCATGTCACTTTGTTTGTAAATTCAATACCTTGTATTAATCCCATGGGCCCTAGCAGTGCCATTGATTTCAGTGTGTCTTTGTTACTGTCCAGGTACAGTTAGGATTAGGCATTCAAGTTCTGACATGGCCATTTAGTTCTTTGGATGTGTGGTGAAACATGGATAATTACTGATGCAGTGATTCACAGTCAACTTCAGCATTCCCTTTCTGTTTAGAAATTTGGGATCAAAGAACTCTTCTAAGATAAAGGCTAAAGATAAGGATGAAATGTGAGACCTGTAGATGGAAATGGTAAAGCTTTCTTTGTCGAAAGATGTGAGAAATAATGCTCTAAAGATACTTTGGCTTTCAAACATTTCTATAACCATGTTTTTATTGTAAGTTATGGTATGAACAAAACATGGAAGTTTGTATTCTGTGAAAACTTTATTCGATTTATGGCTCTTTGAATAGCCGAAACCCTAGCAAATGTTGCAGTCCTTCTCACTTTTTTTACATTTAGTATTTGCCACAGGAAAAATGCATACAGATCCATCCATCCTGCTATCCAGACAGGTCTTGCCCAAGTACATTTCAGAGTTTTCTCATTATTAAATGAAATCATGATAATTAGCATTTTAGACACGAGAAGAACTAAATGTTGTATCTCTGATTAAAAAAAAACTGGTTTGTGCACACACATATATACGAATGCTACATTTTTACAAATGCAATTTATAGTAGTAAGGTGATGTTTGTAATGCAGTAAACATTTGTATTTCATGCAGTTCTTTTCTACAGATTTCTTCCTACCCTCATTAATAAATCTCAAAGTACTTTCCACACCAGCAATATTTGTTAGTATGAGTGTTTTTAATAATATATCCCTATTTATTCATATTTATTAATATGACTAACATTTTCATATGGGGAAGTTCTGTCTCATTCACTTTGCTGTGAAGGGTATGATTTTTGTAGGTATGTGCTTCCATCTGGCAATGCTAGATGATGCCGAATTGAAGGAATGTTCCTTGTGTTTGAAACAGAAGGCAGTGAGGCTCTTGGCTATAACTTAGTTTTTGTTGTGAATTTGTTTCATGATTTCTGATTGGCTTTTGAGAGATCTCTGTCTGGTGAACCAAAAAAAAATAATCTTGTCATAGAAAACTCTGCTGTGGTTGACAATATGTGTGAGAGAGCAGCAGCTTTAGGTTTTAGTACCCATTGTATTCAATAGAGATAAATGCTACTTTGCATTCCCGGTGAAAAAGGTGGTACTGTAGTCTGTGCTGCTGAAAACGTACTCTGAAGCATTCAGTACCAGTTGACACCTGCAAAGACTAAGGATGATGCTTATGGGGTGGTGTGATGCAGTGGTGGTCCCTGTGAAAGCTGATGAGTGCTATGCAACCTCACATAAGAGGTCTCAGTGTGAGACTGAATCCCAGAGATAGGTGGGAATGGACAGAGATGCTGCTTAAGGAGCTAATATGTGAGCTTCTGCTTCTGCATTGTGTCATAAAAGAAGCTTTTTTCTGCCAAGCATTCTCTTTTGTTGGCATGCACGTCTGTTTTCAAGTTAAGCGTGGTAGGGAGAGGAGACGCAAGTAAGTGATATAGGAAGCGATGAAGTTTGTTTGAAACACATTCCTATAGAATCTGAATCCAGGAGTCATCCAGAGAGAGGAATATAGAGGAACATTGTTACTGTGGAAAGTTCCTTCATGTCCAAGGAAAAGAGTTGTAAGGAATGGTTCATCCTAAGTCTTTGAAAGGTATTGAGACAGCCCATATACATACAGAGCTGAGAAACAAGAGACTGGGAAATTAACTGAATTATGGGAAATAAACACAGAAAAGCCCAGGGTGGTATTATTGCCTTGACAGTGGTTAGTGGTATTGCTAGGGAGACATTGTAGAGCGTTGTTTCCCCAGGTGTAGTGTAAGCATTAAAGGCTTTGTGCCCAGGTACAATTACTTTTGGAAGTTTGTCTGGAATGAGGAGTAGTGGAGCTTGTCTGCATTCCCCAGGACAGTTTCTCTTAGTCAAGTGAAAGTTGTAGGATAAAAAAAGAGGATGTTGTTCCTGGAATTTGAATGTCTCACAGGAGCAACATTGCCAAGAGCCCTGTTAAAATAGGGATTAAAGTGGCCATGTAGCATTGTAGCAGCTGATGATGAACATCTTTCAACGTCAGCACATACATTATTTTTCTTGACTACTGTGAAAATATTTGGAGAAAATTTTCAAGTGATCTGTGTTTCCAAAACCAGGTTTGTAATATTAGAATCATAGAACAGTTAGGGTTGGAAAGGACCTTAAGATCATCCAGTTCCAACCCCCCTGCCATGGGCAAGGACA
>JAOEHY010037077.1:40390-50390 GCA_025447955.1 Psilopsiagon aurifrons
CGGACTTGATTTCGGCGAACTTATCCAAGACACTATCAATAGCCCCGATGATCTCTTCCGTATAGGGAATATCTTTAGAAAGTGTTTGGCATTAGTTAGCATTGTGTCCCTTTAAAGGCTTAGAAGAAGGTATAAAAAATTTTAAACCGGATTTTCAAAGAAAAGGCTGTTGCTCCTCCGATTTTGTTGTTTACAGCCAGAGACAGTTCAGCAGTGAGTGTTATTTCCCTGATGAAATTTTGGTTTTTTACACATGCGTTCTTTAAATGGCGGAAGTTTTTAAAGAGTATTTTTTGTATTTCTCGTATGATCATGTGATGTGTTTACATAATGAGCTATTTCTTGAAATTCTTTTTATTAAATATTGATCATAAAGTTGTTAGACAAATATAAAGCACTGTTATCAGTGCATTCCTGTATCAGAAAGTAAAGATGCTAAAACAAATTCTCATACATATAAACAAACTATTTCTATACATAAGTGATATTTTTTTGCAAACAAATGGATATGGGTGCAATTTTAACTGAGGAGTTTGGTATTTTTTTCTTATTTACTGAGCATTAATAGCAGTGGAAACATTTCTGGTTTTGAGATGCTGCTTCTCTTACACTGGAATAATGCAAGTTGCTTTATTATGGATATTTTACTTCCGATAATGGGGAATGTGTTCTCATGTACAAATACATATATTTTTTCTCAAATCTGATTCGATAATCCAATTCTCATTGTTAGGTGCAGATTAAAAAGAACTTTGCACTGGTGGGGGGTTCTGAAGCCTTGACATTATTTTAATCTGATAACAAATGGCTTTAAGTTCATGTTCTTTCAGTTGTTGGCAACAAATCTAAACCTGTGTTTTTTGAATTTATGAGGATAAGTCCTGCTTTGGCAATCTTGTAGATCCTCAAGAGAATAGTTTAACAGTGATTAATCATTGTTTCTTCACTGAGTGTGCAGAAAAGAATGGAAAAGCTGCATTTCACACTTCTGAAGCAATTAATCCCCATGATCTTAGCCAGGTTTGTCTTGTAGATAAGTTGGGATACAAAACTGTACCTAATTTATCAATGTATGCATGCCATAAAGTATAAAACACACAATTTATTTCATATCATTTATAGTCAAATGTAAAAAAAGAGTGACTTTGCTATATTCAAGAGTGTTTCTTACATTACCTTCATATAAACTAAGTACCAGAGATTACAATGGGATTCCTGTTTATTGTGCACATCTGGTGCAGTCACTATGCATTTTCTCATTCACTTGCTGGCATTTTTAGTGATTGTGGCATAAATCACCTTGCTAATCAGAAACATAAGTGACGGGAAGTCATCTCCTTTTTTTGAACAATGGGAAAAAACATATGGCTTCTTAGACAGGACTTGGCTGTTATACTATTTATGTGGCATTATATTCTGTATTTAGAATTTCATATTAATTGCTGTGGTTTGATAGAAGGCATAGAATGCCCTGTGGTTTTGGTCAAAGTATTTGTTTTGTGGTCTACTCATGATGCTTTGCAAACTTAATATATGTTCTGAATATCAAAAATAGAGCTAAACATGCAGGCTGCATTTTAAAATGTGATAAAATGTTTGCAGACGCTTTTTAATCCATATGAAATGGGTGTCGTGTGTTCTGAGCAACACTATATAATAGAAAGTTGTTATTAATAGTATGGCATAGTAAATAAGATAAAAGAAATAAGCATTTTTCATTATAGGGATCATGTATGCTCTGAACCTCTGTACCTGCACAGTATCTGTTCCTGAATTTAGCACAGAATGTATAAAACCAGTTGCTCTTGGCAGGATTCTATGAAATCAGGCTAGGAGGTGAGACTGGTGGGTTTTGTGAAGAAAGTTTGTTGATAATTGTGGTCCTGAATTGAAATTCCCTGTGGGATAAAACATGCAATAAGATCCCAAAATTATATTAGCATGTGAGGAAGATAATTGCACCCAAAAGCAACTCGTGTACAGTATCAGTTTTGTGTATCTAGTTCCTCTACAGGAATATTTTGCACTTCATTTTACGTCACTTATTTTGTGACTTATCCATGGCAGTGATGACTCCTTTAGCCAACTAGTTTATTATTAATAATTATTACTATGAGGAATTTTTAATAGCCTTTTGAAGCAACATATTTATTCATAGGCAGTGGCTCACAGGTCTATTAACTATTGTATTATTTCTTTTAAATAATTAACTGAACATGTAAGCTAATTCAGTAGTGTTATTGACCAAGTTTCTCTAACCAGTGTGGATCTCAAGATTATTGCATAGTACTAATTTCTGAATTTTCAGGACTCTGTGTATCTAAAGGAGGATTTTTATTCTATTTCAGGAATATCCTAAATAATTACAAAAAACACTGAATTAAGTAACTCTTATGAATAAGATTTGCTATCAGGCTTTTGGAGGAGGTAAGCAGGATGTAAAAGAGGCCATCCCAAGTGAGCAGTTATTACCGGCAGCATCTCTCCGTCAATGCAAATTGTGCCTCAGTGGTGCTAAAGAAAAATACATAATGGGAGGATGCAGAGTAATGCTAAGAAACTCTTGTTAAGCCTTATAATGGAGGTCTCCATCTTTTTCACTCAGGTATGGGTCTAAATGCACATTGTATGGATGCTGCTTTTGAAAATTTCTCAGAAAATACATTTTTGCCCAGGTAATTGGCCTGTACTGGGAACTGTGCAAAATCCTGAAATTAACTGACATGACGGCTTTAAGATGACTTGTAGAAAAGTAGAAGAACTTCAAAAATAACAAGGCATGGACCACTTTAATTTTTTTAAGACTTGCTCACTGTAAGTTTTATGCTGTTTCTTTTCTCATCTTACGTAGTGACACTATCATTTCATCACAAAATTTCAAATTTAGTGTATTAGTTTAACAGGACAGATTCTTCAGAATTACTCTGATTTCCTAATTCTGATTATTTTGTTTTACTCTTCACTTACTAAAAAAATCCAACCCAACCTAAAACACATGCGCATAAATTTCCCGACTTACTTACTATTACTCTGACATTTTCACAACCATTGCAAAGTCTGAGTTGAAGATTAGTAAATGGCAATAGCTAGGCTTAAAAAAACATTCACACCTTTCATGGTCTGACATCTCACTGAATGGTCATTAACTTCTCCTCATGGACCTGCCGCGTGCTCATCCTGCTGCCTGCTGAAAGTAGAAGTGAAGGGAGATCTGTGGTATTTTAAGTAAGATGATGGTCTTTTCCAGCAGCATTACAGCATTAGAAACTGTTGATCTAACTTAGTGAGTGTTGATCCTTCTTTCTATTTGCAGGTTTCCCCAAAATGTTTTAGTGGATCCTTATAAGGACCCTTAAGTAAACAAATTAATTGACAGCAGGTTTGATTTTCCTGATGTGGTCCTAGGTTAGCATTTTAGTCTGGATCAGGAATGCGTATTTGAAGCAGATTATTCCCACTGTGCTTGTGTTCATATTGCAGAGTAGAGCTAGCATTGGAAAGAGTCTTCTGCATTAACCTAAATCAGAAGTTGCACACCAGCAAGTGTATAAATGAATTTCTTTTACAACAGCTGCTGGAGGCTTTTGGACCCGAACATGATCAATCCAAATTAAAATCTCTTAAAAGATGTGTTGTATGCGTATTGATCCTCAGCATTAACTGTTTCATTTTGCCTGTCTGCCCACATTGAGCAGTTGCTACTTGCTGACGTAGGTCAGCGTTTGTGAATCTCTTACAAGTATGCAATGGAGCTCTTTAAGTGGTTTGTGCAGGACTTGGTCTGATCATCAGGCTTGGATAATTAGCACATTTATCAATGCGTATATTTTAAATGACACAAATGGAGTTACTGATATGAAGTTTAGTTATCATACTTAAATACTGACTTGACAATTATCTTCTCTCCTTTGACATTGTCCAGTAGTGAAACTCAGAAGTCTGCATAAAGGTGCAGTGATGGAGGACTAAGAGGCAAAGGAGAAAAGAGATGCTTGTAAAACTGTGAGAAGGAAAGAGATAATGCTCTTGTAGGGTAAATGCAATACAGTATTTTTCACAGACAGACCTCTTACAGAGCTGTAGTCTTTAAGGGAAAACTGTTTCATTCAATTGCATGAGTTATGGACAGAGTTTTTTTTACTTTATGCTTTTGTGCCTTGAAATTTAGAAGTTTGCGGAGGAAAGAATTAGATGAGATATAAACTGTAGACTTATAGTTTAAGGCTCTTTTCAAAATGGATAATTGTAGAATTCTCTTCTTTACCCTAAAACCAAGCTTACTTTTGCCCAACACGATGTAAGGAAACATTGTGTGTATCAGGCACATTTTAATGAGACACAATTTAAAATTCCAGTCAGAGAGTTGCGAATTCATCAGCAGAAACAATTTAGGAAGTTCACTTTCTTTGATAAATAGTCACATACAACTCAGGAGAGGGTTAAAGTCTGTGTTTAGATAAATTCATTCTCCTTCTAATAAGGAGGGTGGATAAAATCATTTACTTCATTTTAATACAGTTATTTAAAACTTAAATTTTGAGTTTACAACCATCTGTCTCAAGGGCTAAGCTCACTATAAACTATTATAATCATTTAAATAAATAGAGGAAAAAACAATCCGTTCAATATGTTGAATCAATATGTCATGCTTTGAATATCTATATAATTTTCCTCACATTAGGATCCATGGCACATGTACAGTACAATATGGTCTATAAATAGGCCTGGAAAGAATATGGCTGTATCTTGGACTGCAGAGGGAATGATAACGCTCCTCAGAACTTGGTACTTGGTTTTGCCTAGCAGCCGCCTTTCCCTGTCATCAGAGCATGATTCAAAACTTAACCAACTGTAATTAAAAGAAGATAGATTTTTAATGGCTGTGATGTAGTGGAGTGTATCTTTGTCATGTCTTGTGTCCACCACGAGAAGAGTATTTGGTGTCTGCATTTCATTCGCTGCTTGGGAGAAAAACTGTTTTCTCTGCTTTTACCAATGCTGTTTATTCTTTCCTCTTTGAAATGATGTAATTATGCAGTGTTCCTGTCCAATAAGCCTGGCCAACTGAATAAAGCATATATGGCTAGAGGAGTCCATGCTTGTTTTCAGCACATAATGCAATGGTGTATGTTTTAGAGCACCTACTCTAATCACTTGGAAAATATGGGCTGTAACATAAGCTATGGGCCTGCTCAGTTAAGTAGCTCAGGAGTACTGATGGAAGGAAAAAACAAAACAAAAGAGAAAGTGACGGATGTTCAGACATGGGTGAAATTCATACAAGTACGGCTCTAAAAGATATTTGTAGTACCGAAGTTCTAAGTCAGCTTTGTCCAGGAGGGAAGATTTTCGTTCTTTTAATTGCTAAAGAATTATTTAATCATTTTTAAGTAGCTTCACAGACTGTGTATGGTGAAGACTTGGCTATTGTTAAAATAAGTGGCTTTATAATGTTTAAGAGATTCAGTAAATTAAAAATGTAAATTCTGCTTGCATAGATCAACTGCAGTTTAAAGAGCAGCTTCAGTGTCTGTCTGACTGAAAATACCGTCTTGATTATTGTAAACTGCCCTGGTATTTTTATCACATAGAAAGAGTAAAATTATAACTGCATGGTGGGAATGGGACAAAGAAGAGCAGTGAGGGAGCAGTAGGAGCAGACCAGGTCCTGAAGCATATTCTGAGACTCCAGTCCATTAACTACCTAAATTGAGAAGCTGCCATATTCTTCTGAGTTATGGAATGAAAAATCCCTTGAGGGTTTGTAGTGACATCACGAACTATTAGAGGTTTCAGTTTGATGTCACTGGACTCCCTTGGTGAAATCATGTCCCAGTAATTAATGTCATCTGTATTTATGCTGCAAATAAAAACAAAGAAGGTTGGATGAGTGGATGAAATTTCTTCATGTTCTGTTTCTCACTGTGTAAGTAACATACCATGGCGAGGATACTTAGAAAGAAAAATGCTTTACATCTCTTAGATTCTGTACTGGTATCTAAATTAAAGCAAATGCATTTCTGTTGTTTTGAAGGAAAATTATTAGAAGAGAATATTGAAGATCAAGAAATCTGGATTCTTGTGTCACATGTATTACTGACTCAGGCCATGTGAGCCTGTAAGAGCCAATTCTTGATTGAAACCACACTGAAATCTTTGTGTGCCCTCCCTTAAAAACATTCCACGTGAAGAAAGAAAAGCATAGAGTTCCATATACATGGAGTATTTTACACCATTGAAGCCTTAACATATGGTTGTGGGTGTCACGTAGCATCCTTGTGCCTCACTTTATGTATACATAAGATCAGATAAATGCTTTGCAAGGTGGTTCAGCTCAGCAATATTTGGAAAGCACTGTGGTTTGCCTGAAAAACAGAGATTTGTTTGTTTTTTCCCTTAAATAGTGAAGTCTGTTGCTGAGTGGTGGGCACTGTTAAGACACCTAACATCCAAGTACTGGTTGGAGTGCAAATATTCCACATTCTTATATTAGTGGAAGTTTTTAGATACCTAATACAGTAATATTTACTGTGCTGCATTAATTTTAGATAAATTTTAGCCACTGGCATACTTGGAGCCTATTTAACAATGTTTTATATAAGGCCGTTCTTGATTTTGTTAATATTTCTCTCCTTTTGATGTTGGTATTAAAGAAAACCTGAATCATCTTATTAAGTTAGATGAAGTACCTGATTTTTTCACCGTGCTGTTTTGCTAGCTGGCTCAGGCAAATTGCATTTTTTTACTCTGAAATTCAAAATTCTACAAGTAGGGTGTAAAAATAGCTTAACTTTTCCTGATATCTAGAAAAAAATAGCTTAAATTATCTAGATATCTATAATGTCTAGAAGCGGCAAAAATATGTATTTGTTTATCTAGATCTATTCAGATTTACGCAGGCTAAGACCCATTGAAAGCTGAAGTCTGTATGTAATTTATTTTCAGTGTGTAGTGTAAACTGCTGTGCTGTATATACATTTTATATTTATGTCAGAGAAGGGTTGCAGAGGGGTACTTTAAAACCACCTTTTCGGCTCTGAATAGCTATTGTGTACATATGGTAAGGTACTGCTGCTTAACAATTAGTAACTGCTTTGATGAAACTAAATTACATGTTTAAGTTCCCATCAGGAAGTCGCTTCACATATCTGTATTAATGTATTCAAGGCTCGAGAAGGAAAGTTAATTTTCCAGCTTAAATATTTAATTCAAGCTTAAAATTTAGTCTGTAATTAGAGCTCCCAAATGGCAGGAACATGGAGTATTTGTCCATTTTAATTAGATTGTTGTTTACCTATTAATTATATATCATATCTTGTCATATAGTTTTGATGGTAACAGATGGTGCTAGGAGTTAGTAAGGGTTTGAACAAAATAAGATTTCACATGATTTATTAAGTTGCACTTTATTAGTGAGTGGTCTGCTTTCGTCAGGTTATTCCGTGGAATGAGAAGTTTGAAGCATTTCACTGATTTTGGTGATTGCTCTTTATGTGCTCTGTGGAAATACTGAACTTCAACGACGACTCCAAAAGGTGCATTCTCTTTGTTTAGAGGAAGATGTAATACTTCTTGTACTTCTCCAAACTTACGGCCTGTTATAATGCCCACATGACAGTAAGCTTACATCTTCTTTTCTTTTTTCTGACTGTTGTGCATAAGATTTTTCAAGCGCAATCTCTCTTTTATCTGCAGAGAGTCTGGAGCAATTGTTTCAGAGGTGAGAAACCTGACTCAAGTGTAAAACTGTTGGCTTCTGCACAACATCTCAGTATATTTTCAAGTTTCAGTGGCTTGAAATAACCCCCCTTATCCATTTGTTGACTGGTGCTTTCAGAATGCACGCATGTGTATGCATACACATGTGCCTCTGCCTCAACCAGCAAGCATTTAAATGTAAAAGGTAATTGAGACTTTTCAGAGTTTCCAGTATATGGACATTTTTCCAGTTCTTTGGCAGTATCTACAGCTGACACAGGATTACCTGCCTCACACAGCCATATCTTACCTTGATTCATTAGTCCTATACACAATGTAAGTATGTCTGTCTGTCTGGGGATGTTTTAATAGAACTAGTGCAGGGCAGCCCACACTGTGAGCCTTGCACACACATATGTAAATCATACAGTACCTAACTTGTGATAATTTGGGTTCTCATTTAAATAGTCCCTTTTAAGACCTGGGACAGAAGCAAGGCAAAAAAAATAAACTGAAAATAAGGAAAATCTCTTCTGAATTTTGGAAGATTAAAAATGAGAAAGCTTGAAATTTTTTTCACAAAAAATCCTGCCTATTGGAATTTTGGGGCATCCTAAGAAAGGTCAAGAAATGCAAGTATATATATGACACAAGTGAAAGTTAAGAAGGTACATAAGTAAACAGGACTGCATAGTACAGGTTGAAGGAAGTATATGTTAACTCTAAAAAAAGAGCCTGACAATGGGGGAGGATTCAGTAAATGTGTGCATGAGATGTTACATGAACATCGGTAAACGGACAGTGGCTTTCTCTGTGGGGATTCTGCACAGTGAAGCTTAGCAGCAAGGGTTTTAGCAGTGTGGTGTTCATTGGTGATTTAGCAGTGATTTGAGAGTATTTGAGCTTTTAAATACACTTTTCCATAGATCATTTAAACTATTCTGGTTTTGGTCACTGGAGGGAAGAGAGCGGAGACAAGTTTTTTAAGTCCAGGTCAATTCAGCAACTCTCTATTACAAAGCTAAGTAAATAAATCATGTTTTGTGGCAGGCCAGTCTTTCTGTTTTCACTGGTTGCTTTCATGGGACCTTGATAGCTTAATCCCTTTGGGGTATAATATACCTGAATAAATAAACATCCTTTTCCTGTAATCCCTTTTTTCTTTAGAACTAATTATATACTTCTGTCTTCCTTCCTCCTTCCTTGCCAAGTTAAAAAAACATGCACGATCATCAGAACTGTACCTGTTTCTTGACATTGACCATGGCTTCAAAGAAATGGTAAAGAGTCAAGAGTTTTGCTAGTGAAAAGTAAACAGATGGCCGCAGTACACACACTGATTTCGAGGCTTGCTTCAGTGGGCGACTTGACAAACAGTAGATCTACAAAACTGCCTCCTTGTTCTGGCACTTGCTTTGTCCGCACACCAGCAGCAACAGATGCTTGATGCTGACACTAGTTTGTTTTTTCCCCACATAACTTTGGTCACATACTCTGAGTTGGATTTACTGTGACCTCTCTCTTGTTTCATAATTGTCCCCATCAGCATGGTTGCTACCTTAAAAAGTATTGATAAATATGTCTGTGTTCAAATCAACTGGAGGTGGGGTGAGTAGGGGGAGGTGTTTGGGAGTGTGTATGCATCTTGGATGTGTTCCCAAGCCAAGGATCGTTTTATCACCACCTACATCTAAAAAGAACCACTATGCTGAAATTGTGCAGTTTGATTAGCTAGGAAAAGCTAAGCGACTTGGCCTATTGCCTCTTGTATGTGTGAAAAGATTACCTTCTGAAAATGTGACCTTTAATCCTCTTTTGCTCAGATACTGGATTTTTCCCTGTGATTTGTAGAACTGTGTTAATAACATAGAAAACTGTATTCAATTGTTAGCAGCTGAAACATAAAGTGATTACGAAAGTATTATCACAAGATAGAACTAGTAAAAATATTCTACTTGCTGAGCTTGCACCATCAGAATTTATTTATACATTTTATGCAAAAATACAGGGTTAATTTTTTTATTCCTTTGACCCTGTATATCAAATGTGATAAAATATGCTATCCTGCAGCTAAAAGCAGATGGAAAAATAAATTGAAGAACAGCGTTTAACTGCAGCTTTATCCTAGTTCATATAAAAATATTACAAAAATAAAACAGAGACATAACTGGGTCATTGAAATGTTCTTTAAGAAAGGCTGCTTACGCAATGAAATTACCCCATTTTCAAATACCCAGGTTCATAACATTGCATAAAAAAAAAGGAAAAAAAAAAGGAGGGGGGGATTTTTGAAATATAGTAG
>JAOEHY010037077.1:55390-70851 GCA_025447955.1 Psilopsiagon aurifrons
TACATGCTCTGACTCACCCAAACTCACCACCCATGAACATGTCACACCAGCAGTCCTTGACAGTTACCTGTTCCAGTCTAGAATTTGGTGAAACATCCCCCTCTTTACCTCTATATGCAACTGCTTCTCTTCACCCATGGGTGCAAGAAAGTCGCGTTTCGTTTCTGGAGTTTACTGTGCTCATCTAACTGCATCTTAGCTGGCTCAACAGGTGCCCTTCCACTGAATGACAAGCAGTTTCTGTGGAAAATGTCCTCTTTTGAGGACAGATGTGAGATAGGTGGTGTTTTATCCACCATTGGCAGCTTCTAGGAGTGAATTGCTGTACTCCTTCAAAAGCATGGTGATGGTTCCACT
The DNA here is from genome assembly GCA_025447955.1 of Psilopsiagon aurifrons. Taxonomy (NCBI): domain Eukaryota; kingdom Metazoa; phylum Chordata; class Aves; order Psittaciformes; family Psittacidae; genus Psilopsiagon; species Psilopsiagon aurifrons. Next base: position 55,748 of record JAOEHY010037077.1, read on the forward strand.
TGATGCTTTTTCCATCATGGCTGGACCCCAGTCTGCTCTAGTATTTCTGGTTAAGCTGTGTGCCAAAGATGTCGGCTTTGCTGCAAGGCTTATTAAAATACTGAAAAAAATAACATTATCCATATGGTAAGTAGATAATTAGATGTATTTATGTAATTTCAACTTCTGCTCTTTGTGAGGCTACCATGGCTCAAGCACAACTGTAAGACATTCTAATACTCATTTAGTGGTCATTTAATGAATCGTCTTGAACTTCATGTGTCTTTCCCTGGCCATCAAGAAAGGAACCTATAGACTGCTTGCTGATTTCCCTGGTTCTACAGAGGAAATGGGGTAGTGGGAGCGTGTCATTTCTTTGGCTCTGCCTGTGCCTTAGTCCAAAAGAGTGGTTGCTCTTTTTATGCAAACTTGCTTTAAATTAGTAAGGTCAGGAATGTTACAGATGTGACAGCATGGGCTTTATCTGTAAGATGCTCATGGGTTGTCCTTTATGAGCACTGCCTGGCTGTGACTAGATGCAATCTTTTTCAGAGCTGGTAGCAAGGGCAGATCGAAAAACATACTTGGATGATTATCTCTTCACGCTTGTGTTAAAATCAATGGGAATTTAAAAGCTTAGGATTTAAATACTTACAATTTGGAACTATCCCAAGATCCTTGACATCAAAAAGGCGATGGCCTCGTTTTATGCAGATGTCCTAGCACTCAAAGGGTGCATAAATTATTGCACCACTTACCAATTTCTCTTTAATGTATTCCTTTCTTATATCTGGGACACTGTTAATAGAGGGAAAAAAGGATTAAAAAGCATAAAAATAACTTGTGTGTAAGTTTCTTTGAGTTGAATTTATATCAGTCAGCCTGTCAGCACTAACATATGGGAAACATAGTTTCGCTACCATGCATAGCAGGGGCTAAAAGTGCTGTTCAGACCATGTGCTCAACTCCTACAGAAGAGGGGCTTTATATCACTCGTGCAGCCCACTCACAAATTTAAGGGGTGACATCCATGGGTGCTGAATATATGGTAACCCAAATATTGATCTTGTTGCAAAAAATGTAAAATGGAGGGGGGCAAAAAAAGAGATAAAGAAGATCTTCTAGATCAGCAAGGAATTCAGTAAACTTTAAAGACTCCATTTTTTAAAAAGCTTATTGTATTGCTGTTGCTATATTGAAATGGGAGTTGTAGGTAATAGGGAATTTTCACATAGCTTTTCCCTATCTTGGGCCAACTTGCAGTAACATATAACCTCTCCTTGTATCAATTACTGTAAACTAGTAAAGATCCCTACTGTTTTTGTTTTGTTTTGCTTCCTAAAGCCCCCTGCTGCTGTTGATTACACCTTGATCTGCTACTGATTGGAACTGCTAAAAGGCAGATAGTGTGGATGGTTTCTGAATCATTTAATTGTAGAACTAATAAGATGTTTTTGCTGGCACCTATTAAAACAGATCATATTAATAAGTTTGTACACTGTCCATGAAATTTCTGATTACTTTTTCATAATTTTTTGTAGATAGCAATGTAAGACTCTCAAGCTGATGGGTATGTGATGCGTGAGTTTCTTTCTTTGAATAATGTTCCTGGATGTGGGTTTGAGAAAGAAATGTTAGTGTAAGCTATCCAAGAGCATCCTACAGTAGGGATTTTTCTTTCTCTGAGTTTTTACCTTTTTAGTTGTATGTGAATGTCTTTGGGCATGTTGAATTGAGTAGATAGTTATACAAACAAGATATATTCAGTCTTATATTAATGCTGCTTTTTTAAGAGATCTGTAATGCACGGTGCACTTGGTGTATGTGAACCTGGAAAAATTGCTTCCTTAGTACAGTAACACTTGCCAAATAGTGTCCAGAATTGGTCTACAGCTCTGTTGGCTATGAAAAATCTGAATCCTCAGTGGCCTGTCAGTGTCTGTTGAACATCTCAGCTCTGGCAATGTTGAAAAATAATATATGAACGCATACAATAAAGTCCTAAAATGAAGAAGAATAAGAATAGATTATTATTTATTAAAGTTAAAATTTAAGTTGGTGGCTTTCCTATATTCTCTGCTACATGATTTTAGATTTCTGATGTAAATAATTTTCAAGCATTGAGGTCAGATTAATATTTGGGGAGGGCAGGGAGAGAAAGGGGGGAAGAAGTCTAAAGTTACCTTAATGCTTTGTAAATCTACAGCAAAACTGATAATCTGATTCCAAGCATCCAGGATATGATGCTGCAGAGAAACTTTTGTGTGTCTAGGAGGATATTACACACACTGGAGAAGTTCCCCCTTTATGATTTAAGATTAACTCATTATTTCTTTCCATGGCTTCACCAGATTTTTTCCTCTTCCCACATAGATACATCCCCTCATGTGCTTTGGTAGAGGGGCAGTAAGGACCAGCAGAATCTGCAGTTTCCAAATTGTTCTGCTCTTGTCAGGCCAGTCAGCTAGCCTTTTCTTTGCCCAATATTACATTCATTCTCAATCAGGTCTTTATCAATGTTACCTGCATTTAAAAATAAGAATTTTCATTTGACTATTTTGTTACTTTTGCTTCTGACAATTAGAACAAATTCTGTTTCCACCGGTACTGCTCTTTGACAGCTTATGAATCATTTTACTTTCCAGTTTCTTTAGTGTCAGCTGAATGTTGTAGGCTTTGAGTTCAGGGAAATTAAATTATTATTCGTAACAAGTGGTTTCTGATAATGATTATCTTAATTTGTGAAAGAATTTAATGTTCTGAGAAATAAGATCTTGCAACCTCTTCTCTTCTTGTTTTCCCTTATATTAAAATTATCTTGTAGTAAAAGGAGTAGCATGGTTTATCCTGCAACTGTAGTATTTTACCTGTATAGTAATGTATAATAAACTAGCACAGGGACAGAGCTAAACTCAATATTATTGAATGATGAGGATTGTTCATTTCTGTAGCAGACACTGTTTGTGTAAGGTAAAGAGTTTATTAAAGTGTTAAACATTTGTTATTGAATACAAGTTCTTTACAAATTTTGGCTTTAAAAATCACAAAGCAGCATGATGCAGGCTTCAAGCATAAAAGAGCCAGTCATCCACTTGGCAGTTTTAGTAGACTCATAGTTCCCTTGACCAATTCTCCACATTGATCATTTGATTAAAAAAGAATAAAATAAAATTACGCTGTTGTATCTAAAAAGCTAAATATAGAAGAGGAAAAAAAAAAAGATCTACTTATCTCAAGCAGATAACTTTCTTTCTGTTTTCCTCTACTTTCTACAAAGACAAATGCATTAGTGTAATGCTCATTTAATGTACTGACAGCTCCTGGGGTCTGTTTCTTTTCTTTGGTCTGGGTTGTCTTAATTTTCTTCCGTTTATTTTTGCAGAGATCACTTTTTTTTTTTTTTTTCCCCAGACTAACAGGGGCTGAGAATTTTGAACCATATAGTGTAGACAATAGAGAAAATGGATCCCGGTTCTAAACCAAGATAAAAGTTTGAGAAGTGTATGCGGAGTTTTTGTTGACTGATACGATTGTGTCAGTCATCCTGGTTACAGTTGGAAAAGTATTTTTTCAAACTACTTTTACATAAAATTGTACCTGCTGGTCCCTTCAAGGCCAGCAATTGCTCTTATAGGTCATTCCTGTAACAAGATTCTGCAACTAGAATTCAGTTTCCCTGGAGTGAATTATAATGTAATTTATCTCTGTACGCATGATTACTGTATTGATAATGTGCAGTAGATTATTAGTAGAATTATTTTGAACTGAACCTGTGAAAAACAACAGGCATGGTTCTTTGTGTGGTTTTTGTTGCTCTTCTCTTCTTTCCCTATAACATATAAAAAATACAGACTGAACAACAAAAAACCCCCAATAGAAGACCCAGCGCGCAATCCTCGGAAAAAAAAAAAAACCCAGGAAATAAATAAACCCCAGCATATTGTAATTATTTCAGGCTTGTTGCTGTTCAAAATGTTGGAATTTTTGCTGATACTTTGTTGTGGTACATGAAAGTCTTGCAAGGGATGTATGACTGTTTGCTAAAATCAAATAGAAGTGCTAACTGGAAGCTCTCGTTGTGCTTTTCAGAAAGCTTGCACTTAAGACCTCCAAGTGCAGGGAAACACCAGCAGACCCTTTGTGATTCTGCAAAGTATTGTAGTGTTCTTTACCTTAATTCCTGGCAGCATCTCTCTGTTTCTTTGGCTTGTCATCAACATCTCTATCACAGTAAAATTCCAATGCATGTAGCAAGAAACGAAGCGTGTAGGGGAAAAACGTAAAGGCTTTTGACTGAAATAGTTCCTTAACTTATTAACAGACAAGTGTGCATGTCAGAAAAACACGCTTGTTTGCTGTGAGTATACGCAATAGCTGATGGGTAAAGAAACAGAAACCTTAATTGCTGCTTGCGTTTAGGTCACTGTTCATTCATTCATTCATTGCTGGAGCTATGAACTATTCATATGTTGCCACAGTATGTTACTTACACACGACTGATGGTGAAGGAAGTAAGAGCTAAGATGCTTCACAGACATCGACATCGGGGGGATTCACATGTCTGCTTCATTAATATATATGTGCATACATTAATGTTGAAGTATTGAAACTGTTTCAAATGAGATTAAAAACTATCTCCTAAGGTCTGCTATAGTCCTTAGAAACATTTACATTTTTGGCATCAACCTTACCAGTTTCTTAACTATTTTACTTTTACTTTGCCAGTGGGGATATGAGTGCAGACAGAGTGCTCATCGCATGCCTGCTGCCTAGTTTTCTGTTGTTTTTCCTTAGCTAGGTCTGCTCTCTGTACTTGCTAGCCATCATTAAGCATATATGAATCTCTGTGGAGTGGCAGGCACGGATTCTGTGAGTGACATTTCTGGCAGCGTTTTCCTGGTATATGGCACCAGGCCTGATTTTCTGAAATTTTAAATATCTGTGATCCCCATTTGCTTCCGCTGAAGCTGTAGGTACTCCGTCCTTTTGGAAAGCATGATGCTCTGTGCTAAATCTCAGGCAGCTAAGAGATGAGAAAGTCCTGGAAACTTACTTAACACTCATGTGACAGCCTGTTCTGTATAGCAGCAAGAATATCGCCTGTGTGAAGGCATTGCCTCTCCTGCTGTATTAGTTACAGATCCAATAATCTGCCCCTGTGAAACTAGGTTTGGAGATCAGTAGTGAATTGTTTAGTAATGTTTATTGGAGCTCTTTAAAATATATTTGCAATGTATAAAACACTTTGAAATATAGAAGCTCATATTCTAATAAGATTACATTAAGTATCCTAATAAGATCAAGGCTTGAAATTATATTTTTCCGGATTTGAGTGATATAAATTAATTTTAGTTTAAACCAGTGTCATTGTTTTTAGATGTTCGTTAAAATACTCCATCTGCAGTTTATGTGGGTCTGCATTTAAATAAAAAAATCAATTCTTCTCTTAACACAAGAAGCATTTTCTCTTCCTCTCCTTGCAGTACGCTGCAGCTACAGATTATCAAGGCAATGCTGTAATTATTAAACTCAACCAGTAAATTATATAGAGAACAACAGTGGCTGATCACTGAACTCTGCTGTCACTGGCCTTTCACTTCTCATTTAATTCTAGCCTACTATATATAATGAATTCATTATTGTCAATTTAGATCCCTTGTGGGGGCTAATCCACATCAGAAAGCCATTCTACGCGAAAGTGAATTCTCTTCAGGAAGACCTGGCAAGTATATGCAAACTAAAATATGTAGGAAAACTTCCAGTGCAGACTAATTTAATTGTTGCTTATAACAACAGACTGACCAGGGTGAAATGTTGGATTGGTTCAAGAAGAACCTCACAGTCATAGTTCTGCTATGGTTTCTGTTGGTTTGGCCATTCTACTTTTTATGTTATCACTAATTCAGATTTCTTGATAACCTATTGCACAAAAATATGTATCTAAAGGACTAACTCAATCTTTAGTTCTTATGGTTTTGAGTGTTAAAATTTCATGCAGAAAGACGGGGGAGAAGCTTGTCTAGTTTCTGCATCATGGTGTTCTTTAATGGCCTGAAAATATCTGTTGGGCTCAGAAGCAATGTCCACCAGGTAGGCCACACTTGGTGAAGATATTAGCTGGTTTAGTCTATGTACATGTACGCATGTAGCTAAACTGCTTGGTTATAATCACCCTTCCAGGTACACCACCTGCTGTATCAGACTGATGTCTAAGATGATATTCCGAAACAATATGTATTCCTTCCAGATATGGCCAGGAGTGTTTTTTAGTATATTAGCATTTTAGTACACTAGCATTTCTAGCAGTGTTTCTATCAGATTTAATTATTTAAATTTAAAATATTGTATTATATTTCATGTTCAACTTAAAGTACATTACAGTTTGGAAAATTAGGAGTAACAGGAAAGTGTAATTGGTACTGATGAGTAGCTAGCATTGAGTGTGAGCTCCCCATCAAGCAGCGGTCTTAATGTCACCCTGTGCAACCTGCAACTGGTTTGTTAATTTCATTCTTTACCTAAAATGTAAGTCAGAGAAGATAAAATTATAATTAGGCAGATGGTTTTGTTTCTTGCTACCTTTTAATTCACAGAAAGGTAAAGGTATTTCCTATTAGCATAATTTACCTTACTGAACCTGGTAACATTTCAAGTGCAGAACACAGAAAGCATAACAACTCTAGAGTGATCTGTTTCAGTTTTGTACTTAAACACCAAAATTTTATGTGCAGTATAATAGCAGGAAGAGTTGATACTTTGCATTTGCCAATGGCTGCCTAAGATTTCTCCCTGTCCTGTCCAAATACAGGTAAATATGTTCTTATGGATGCCTCAGCGTAAAAAAATCAGTGCATTTCACTGTCCATTTGGCATGAAGCAGTACAGTGTAAAATTAATTCTGTACTTGACTTTCTCCAGTGTCAGGCATAGATCTTGTCAAATTCTTCACTACTTTGTTTGCTTAAAGACTTCATCCTGAGCTATGGAGCAAGAATAGTAATGACCTTTGTATTTAATTTTCCAGTATTTGGTTTACACCATACGCTAGAAAATCTGTTATCAAGTAGACAATTTATGGTGATTTTTTTGTCAATCTATTATGTTTCTTTTAAAAATTGTTTCTCATACAGTGTGCAAGAAATATTTTAATTCATCGTTTTTCATTAGAAGAAGAAAGAATGTTAGCATTCATGTCTCTATAAACATACTTAAAATTTCAGGGAGAAATTAAATATTTATGAAAATATAAAAGGTAACTTAAAAATAATATGTTTGTCTTAGAAACTCGTGGCCAGAACTCATCTGCACACAAATTACTTTTGGGAAAAGAGAGGAGCATACTTACAGTCAGTTTTAATATTTTTAATGGTTTTCACTTTTTACTTTGCAGATTATATAAAGCCTTCAAATATTAATATATATTCAGGATTAGGGGTTTATAGGCTTCTTTTGTTTACCATACATTGCTTGTCTGTGAAATTTTCATGGTCTTCTGATTCTTCTGAACCATAGTTATTGCACATGCGGATGGACAGCTGATGATCTGCTAACTTTTCATTGCATAAATAAGTGAACCTATTTTGCTATCTTGGCCCAAAGATAGCAGAAGCCATTCATTTCTTTAAAAATAGCCTACAACTGGAAGCCGTGGTTTTTTGCACGGTTTCAGTTTCTGGTATTGGAAGCATTCTGACTTTAAATATTTGTCCTTGTCACATATTTTTTCTGGGATCTTAAGCTTCTTTTTGAAACAGCCTCAGTACTTCATGTGGAAAGTATATCTGGTTATACATAGTATCTCTTAAAAAGTCATACTTGTGGAATTATTTGATCGTTAAATAATTTGGGGGGAATGTTTTTAAAGAATGCTGGTTTATTTATGTCACTTAACTGTTGATCTAGTATTTAGGTAAAGAATTGAACTTTGTTTATTACTCTTCAGAAGTGCATTGGACATGACTGAATTTTGCGCCCTGTCCTGTAATGAGGCTTTTGTGTGACATTGAGCTGACACTTTGGAAAACACTTAATCTTTATTCTACCCTTTCTTATTTTCCAGTGTGATACAGAGCAGTAGAGAGACCTTTCATATCAGAAAACCAACAATAGAAAAGGTGGATATTCTTGAAACTGATGTTACCTTACTTTCAGTGTTGATATTATTTCTTCAGTGCTTGTAAACCAAGGCTGGTTATCCTTAATACAGTGCTTCTTCCCTTACACATAGGCAGATTTCTTTTCTTGAAGTAGCTACTTAATAGCTATCCCGCATGGAAAAAAAATTCAAGGGTTTCAAGGAATAGCTGTAGCAATTGCAGAAGTGTATAAATTACCATCTCTTTTGGGTTTTTTCCCGCTCTCAGTACAACTCTTACTATAATTAGCCAGCATTTAACAGCAAATGTTTGCTTTGGTTAAATTATTCAGAACATTTATTTTACTTGTCAAAGGTTAGATCAGGTTGTTGTTTGAACTGGTAATTAAATGCAGCCTAATACACTGTTATATTTATATGCACTATCAGCCCTCTTTCCTCCTTATTCTGTATAATTTTATAATGTTCAGGGCTGACATTTAGACTTCCAACTCAAATAAATCCTGTTTTCTTGTGAAGAAAGCTAAGATTTTACTCGATATTTCATTGCACGTATGTATTATTAAGAAAAGAAGAACTGGGGTTATTTGGAATATCATAGCTCTGGACTTTGTTGTCATAAAATTAGTGAGGGCCCTTTGAATATTTTATTTGCATATTTCAATAAGTCATTACACAGCGTCTGGTATGTAGCAATTATTTTTCAGAGATGAAGGTGAGGTGGACAAATGCAGGTGTCCCCTTTGCTAATTGACTACCTAGAAGTTGCAGTAATGTGCAGTATGTTTATATTACATTCCTAAATCTTTACTGGAAATATGCATAATACTGAAATATTGAGAGGTTTCTAAAATAGTCGCGTAGAGGAATCAGATGAGGAAACAAAATTTAAGTCTTAAGTTCAGAACTTGTCATGAATCTAGAGCAGTGGGCTTTGTACAAGTACATTAGAGCACTGAGGCTGCCTGTCCAACCTGATAAAATCAATGTGAGCTTTAGAGAAGCCAGAATTCAGACTTCTGTAGTCTCTCAAGGCAAGTTCAGAAATTATTTTTCACACATTTCCTTTTCGCAATGCTTTAACTGTCGTACATATAATGTGCCTATTCCTTTTTTATTTCAGCTATGTATGTTCATTTTCTCAGTCACATTTGAAGAAAGACTAAATCGTAGGGCTCATTTGAAAACTCATATGCTTCTAGGTCTAATATGGTCCAGGGACTGTGAAAGGAAGAAAGTTGCTGTCCAGTTAAAAAAGAAATAAACACAAAGTGGATCATCAGCATATCAGCAATCTTTCTTCCTACCCTGTATAGACAAGTATTCACACCTTTTTCAGTGTATTTATGTTGCAGCTCTCTTTTCATGAGACTATCTGCGATATGTATGAATTTCAACCTGCCTTGTTTCTCAGCATTTCTAAAATGCTTCTGAAAAGTCCTACCTATTGTACTTAATGTGTTGAAAGTGCAGTTTGAAAGTCTCACAGTTCTGTCAGATCAGACCTATGCTGAATCATCGCCTTGTTAAGGAATAATTCAGACTTTGGCAGTGAAACCCTAATGTGTCCACTGTCGTGGTGATCCCACACACTATTATGTGGCTGCAAAAGGGCAAAAAGCACTGTCTCAGAAAGCCAAAATCCATACCTCAGTTCTTATACATGTGATCTCAGAGTAGCAGAATTGATTCTTTTTTCTTATTTTGGTTTGTTTTTTTTTTTACCTTTTCCTCCCTATGACCATATTTTGTAATTAAACTGCCGTAGGTCACCATGGGCCGCAAGGTAGAATGATACAGTAAAAACAGAGTTAAAAGTGAAGTGTAGTCTTGTTTATAATTATAGCATTGCTAGCGTGAACTAAAGAAACTCGATAAGGGTGGTTCAGTTTGTTATTTTGCACCTTGTTAAGGTTTTATACTTCATGACTGTAGGAGGTAGCTAAAAGCAGCAGAATATACAGTGCTCTCACAGAACTTATTTTGACCTCTAGGTAAAGTACATTTATTTGTGTATCAATCATATGAACATTGAGCCCTTTTGATTGATGTAGTAGATTGCATATGCATATGGCATACAGAGGACTATCTAAATATAAACTAGAATCAAAATTGCTAAATGGATTTTAAGTTGCGCACAAGTGCCATACAGGTGCGAGTCTTGGCATGGTTACGACAGACTATGTGTGCCTTTCATTTGGAAAACTGGTCGGAAGTTAAATAATTGCTGTATTTAAGATGGGGAAGTATTCACAGATCGATTTGCACCAAGGCTGTTGATGGGTATGAAAACTAGAGTAGTTGTTTCAGATGGTATCTTTAAGACCATTGATAGTATGAATCAGAAGAAGAGTTTTGACAGCATGGCACATATCCATGAAAGGAGCCATTTGTGGGAAATAATGTTTCAAAGTTTAACATGGAATGTTGGGGTATGGGTAAGGTCTTAAAGCATTTTGTCTGTGGGCTGAGGAGCTTGGTGTTCAAATGGTACTTCGATCATGAATGAAGCAACCTAGCAACACCAAAACCTGTTCTTTCTTGAGCATTTCTCATTATAATTTCTGCTGGCTTTGAGAAAAAGAATACCAACGGTTTTGGTTGCAGTGTTCTTTAGTCCTCTGTGTTGTCTTTTAAAAGCCAAACTGTGTCTATGTCTCTGGAAGGTGAGACTGCTTTCTTCATCTGCTGTTTCTGTCACCAGTGAAACAGTGTGTCTGTTCAGTCAAAGAACACGGCTAAATAACAGCGGCAACCTTTAATTTAAAGGAGGTGAGGAAATACACTTTCCAGCATGCTAACTTTGTATAGATGTGCTAGATGAAATTTTTTTAGAGATGAATCTTTGTGTTAAAAATACTGTGTTCAGTTATTTGAATGGATGATGGGAGTCTTATGAGGGGTTGGGTTCTTTAGGATAAAGAAAGCAGACATCGAGTAGCATAATAAAGGAGTGACTTTCTGTCTTTCTAAATCATTTCATTTTAGTAATCTTTTATGGTTTGGATTTCATTTCTGATAAGATGCTGTCAAAACCTCTAAACCAGAAATGGCAAATAATGTTAAAAGTTATCTGGGCTTGTATTCAGTAGCTTGCTTATAAGTGTGGCTGGGAAAACAGAGCAGGATTTCCCTGTTTTTTTTTTTCACAGCAATGAACAAGAACTTCCCAAGCACAGGAGTTGGGATGAGTAGGCAGAGGATCTGATGCCTGCCTGAGAAATCCTTAAGCTTCAAGCCTTCCTGGCAACAGGTGGAATTACAATATGTGTTTGACAGAGAATAGTCATCTCAGCTAGGCAATGTCTGTCGCCTCGTCTTTGAAGAAAGATCTGTCCGCTCGGTCAGCTCTTTCCTCCTTTTCCATCAGGAAGCTAAGAACATCTGCTACTGCCATCTTATGTCTTCCTTTTAGGAGAGAAAGCTAGATGAATAATACATGACAAACCAAAATTTCAAAAGTAACTGCTAATTTTAGGTGCCTCAAGATACACAGCCTTACTATTAGGTAAGAGAGAAAAGTGGGAGCAGATCACACCTATATTCTATATGCTTGGTTTCTTTCCATTTACTTCTTCATCCCATTCTGAATTCTCATCTTAATGCGCTAAGCGGACCATAACCTGGCTGCTGTTAGGTCACTTCTCTACCTGAACTAGGTCACTTCTCTGCCTCAGCTATTACCAGAAATGCAACAACGTAGCAGAAGAACATTTTTCTAAGCTTTCACATGTGACTTGTTTGAGACCATAGAGTCTGCAGCAGCATAAACCCTGAAAGCTGTGTTTTCACAAATTTCATGGTATTTTGTGGGTTTGGAGAGAAAGAAAATAGTAAAATTGGTCAAAATTACAGCAGAGAGATAAAAAAAATAATAAAAGAAGTGTTGTGGAAACAGCTCTTTTGTCCAGGAGGATTTAGAATATTAATGCTTTCATGATTTGTATGTTAAATATTCTTAAAAAAGTCATACTGGTCCATCTAACACAGACAAAAAAACTGTCTGCAAAGGCTTTCCAGAAACAATAGGGAAAATTTAATCAAGGAGCTTTCTAACCATGTCTTGTTTACATCTGTTATATTTTTTTAATAAAATGGGCTTAGAAGCTTAGCCTCAAAGGTATTGCAAGCTTTCCATAAAGTACAATGACAGCTGCTGCTCAAGTGCAGTTCTTCAACTCTGTTCACTGTTTTGAGGAAATTCCAGTTCTTTTTTGTTGGCTGCATACGACAAAACTTGGTATTCTGACAACACTGGGAGATTCAGTCATGTTCTTGTTGGTGCTGCATTAGAGAGAGCACTCAGCTAAGCCTAACGTATTCAAGAGCCATCATTCTATTATTTTACCGATTAAAATAAAAAAAATCTTTGGAGAATCTGCCTATGCTGTTCTCATTCCCCAGAGCAGAAGAGCATTTATGATTCTCAGGGGATCTGATCCCCCTTAGACTACTGCTCCTGGTCTTGCCTAAGATCTTGCTCTACTACTTACGTGTTGTCTAGGAATGTCATGAAAAACAGGCTTTTGCTTCTTGCTGCATAGTGTGTGCTAACCCACTTCTAAAGGAAAATAAACCCTGGGCTTTAAAGTAAAGAAAGTAGACCTTGTTGGTGACAGATGTTTCTAGTAAGACGTATTTACAGCCAAACCAAAAAGCCTTTTTAACTCATAAATTGCAGCTCACTTTTATTACTATTTCCCCTTTTAAAACACTGCGTGTTATCCTGATTTCTGAATTAATGTGCTATGGATTCTCATTCTCACTGTAAATTTTATGATACACTTTTGAAGTTCTGCAGAGTTAAATGTATTTTTTTTTATATCCAAACTTTTGTTCCTCTATAATCTTGCGAAGTACTGCTTCCTACTTGCTGTTTAAGACCTGGATCAATTTCAGGTTTTGAGGCAGTATAGCCAGTGTGTGGTTGCTGTACCATGCTGTTTGTACTACTGCCTTTTATGTCTGTATTTTACACAGTCTGGCAAGGAGCAGAAACTGCCCAGAAAATACTTTAGGAGGAATAACTGCCTCTAAGTAACAGTGCATTATGGAAATCATTGTGCTACAGTGGCCTCACCTGCCTAGCTTCTCTGTGAAGACTTCAGCAAGACCACTTGTTCCCTTGACAGTTTGATGTGCGTGTACAGGAAAGCATAGAGCATTTCATGCAGCTGCTCAAAAGTTTAAATGGAAAAAATGAGGGAGGGAAGGGTTAAGAAAATAAGTTTTTACAAAGGCATGTAATGATAATTACATTGTCAATTTTCGTCAATTCTCCAGGATAAAGGGGAGGACCTTTAAAAGGTTAGGAGGATTGGCCAGGATAACAAATGGTTAGAACAGTGGTGCCATAGTCAGGGGCTTGGGTCTCTAGAACATGGGACTCAATTTAGTAGGCCAGGTCTTCTGGGGGCTGGTGGACCTCGTCTCGCAGTAAAGGGGAAGAGTGGTTTTGGAAGGAGGCTTGCCAGACTGGTCAAGGAGGCTTTAAACTAGATGCATTGGGGGAGGGGGGCATCATTCCATCCCAACACACCCAGTCACTTGCCAGCACCTATAACAAACGTTCGGAGCAATGTAGAGATATTCCAGCTGCTCCAGCCGGTGAGCTGGCTTCAATTGGAGCTCGGCTCAGATGCCTCTATACAAATACCCATAGCATGGGGAACGAACAAGAGGAATTAGAGATGTGTGCATGTCTACAGGGGTATGATATCATAGGCATCACAGAACCATGGAGGGATGGCTCCTATGACTGGTGTGTTGGAATGGAAGGTTACAGGCTCTTTAGGAAAGACAGGCCTGGCAGACAGGGAGGGGGAGTCGCTATTTATGTTAGGGATAGGCTGGAGAGTATGGAACTCTGTCGGGGGACAGATGAGCAGTCGACAGAGAGTTTGTGGGTCAGGGTTGAAGGGAGAACAGAGATGGGAGACGTTATTGTGGGGATCTGTTTCAGACCGCCTGACCAAGAGGACTCTGTGGATGGAGTGCTCTATAGACAGATAGGAACAGCCTCATGCTCGCAAGCCCTTGTTCTCATGGGAGACTTCAACCACCCTGATATCTGTTGAAGAGATGGTACAGCCTGGCACAAGCAATCCAGGAAGTTCCTCGATTGTGTGGAAGACAACTTCCTTCTGCAAGTAATGGAGGAGCCAACAAGGAGAGGTGCTGTGTTTGACCTCGTGCTCACTAGCAGGGAAGGGCTGGTTGGAAATGTGACACTCCAGGGTGTTCTTGATTGCAGTGATCATGAGGTGATTGAATTCGAGATCCTCAGGACAGTGGGAAGAGCAAGCAGCAAGCTCACTGCCCTGGACTTCAAGAGAGCAAACTTTGGCCGTTTCAGGAACTTTCTCAGTAAGGTTCCATGGGATATAGCCCTAGAGGGCAGGGGATCCTAAGATTATTGATTGATATTCAAGGATCACCTGCTGCATGCTCAGGAGCAATACATCCCTACAAGAAGGAAGTGCTGCAGGAGGGCCAGGAGACCCCCTGGATGGATAAGGAGCTGCTGAGGGAAATTCAAAGGAAAAAGAAGGCTTATAAAAGGTGGAAGCAAGGACAGGCGGCCTGGGAAGAATGCAGGGATGTTGTCTGGGAAGCTAGGGACCAGGTTAGGAAAGCTAAGGCCCACTTAGAATTAAAGTTGGCTAGGGTTCTGAAACATAACACGAAGGTATTCTATAGGTGCGTAGCAAATAAAAGATAGGCTAGGGACAAAGTGGGCCCCCTCTGGAAGCTATCGGGAGAACTGGCTACCCTGGATTTGGAGAAGGCTGAGGTTCTTAAGGACTTCTTTGCCTCAGTCTTCACTGCAACTGCTCTGACCATGCCAGCCAAGTCGAAAGACAGACGCAGGGACAATGAGAATGAAAGATGAAAGCCTTGGGCCCATTGTAGGAGGGGATCTCGTTCGAGAACATCTTAAGAACCTGAATGTGCACAAGTCCATGGGACCTGATGAAATCCATCCGCGGATCCTGAAGGAGCTGCAAATGAAGTTGCTAAGCCACTGTCC
>JAOEHY010037078.1:0-24011 GCA_025447955.1 Psilopsiagon aurifrons
CCTTCAGGAGCCTTCTCTTCTCCAGGCTGCCCCAGCCCCTCTCTCTCAGCCTGGCTCCAGAGCAGAGCTGCTCCAGCCCTCGCAGCAGCTCCATGGCCTCCTCAGGACAATCTCCAACAGCTCCACATCCCTCTGGATCCTATCCCTTCCCTCCATCATGTCAAACAAGCTGTTAAGGAGACCAGGGAATACAGACTGGTAATTTCAGCCCATTTCACCTGAGACAGAAAAATCCAGTTTCGCAAGATTATGAGGCTGAACTCCAGCTGCAGGAAGTAGTTTTCAGTGAGACAACCACTTTTATGGAAGGTTTTTAAAGAAGTCATATTCAATTTAGTTATACAACCTTCACTGAGCACCTTGCATAAGGATAAAATATCACCAGTTTGTAAAAGGTTACCATGGAAATGAGGAGGAATAACAGCCTCAGTCATCACCCAACATGCCAATACAATCCCAGAACCACATACATGGCTCTATCTGACCTTATCCAGGAAAATCAAAGGACTGGTCACTGTGCATCCCACAGGGGGAAATGGAATGGTGATTTGATCACATACCACTGGGGACTCAAGAGGCCTCATGCTCAAACATATGGCTCTAACAAGGCCAAGGAGATCCTATTTCTTATTTTCTTAAAAACCACATCAGGCTGACCCAAAATCATGGCTGCACCTGGGCTGCGTGTGAACAACCATGGAATTCCATCATGAAGCTGGTGACATTGCTGGTGTCTCACAATGACATACGTGACAGGTTCTCTGATGTCATTGACGGAGATGCAGTCATGGGGCAACCCTGTCAAGGGGCCCAGATCCCATGCCAAGGGACGGCATAGGAGGGCAGAAGAACATCTCAGTGGTCCAGCTCTGCTTCTAGACTGCTATGCCACCAGGCACTCTGGAAAAGAGAAGGACAAGGGAGAGGGGAAGGAGAAAGGGAAGGGGAAAGAGAAGGGGAAGAGATGAGGAAGAGAAAGAGGATGTAGACTCCCGAAAGAGAGCTCTCTGGAGGATGCATTCTGAAATAGAAACAGTCTTTCTTTTTTCGAAACCTGGTCTGTTGAAGGTGAGGTTGGACAGGGCTTGGAGCAACCTGGTCAAGTGGAAGGTGTCCCTGCCCATGGCAGAAAGTTGGACCTGGATGAGCTTGAAAGTCCCTTCCAACCCAAACCACTCTATGATCCTATGAGTCTATGAAATAATTAAAGAATTAAAGCAAAACTTGGATCTACAATTACATTCCAGAGCCATCTAACCTATGAACCTCATACATGCTTATCTGATGGGGAAGGGGTTGTGATGCTGCCTGAGTCCATCCAGCTCAGCACAGTAAACGACATTTACCACTGAGGACACTCCCAAAACTTTGCAGTGAGGCTCCCTTCATTAGAAGAGATTTGAAGGGATTTAAATCCTTGATCTCTATTCCAGGGACATATTCTGGGATTAGTATTCATCTTTTCCTAATCCTCCATGTTGTGAATGGCATGTAAAACTAGACTTGGTTTATACTGATGTTTCAGCCAAAGACATAACACCGTGTAGCTCAAACCAACAGTTTCAACCACACCAACAGAAAATGGCTTGAAATTTTTATTTCAAGTTGATTCAGCCTATCTATTTAGTATCTCCTTTGGTATCTGAGCCAGCGGTATGTATGATGGTTTTAATCTATAGTGCACAGGCTCTATTTGAGACATGGGTTGTCTCTCATCAGAGTAGCACGCACAGCCGTACCCTATCCCAGGAACTGTTTGTTTGCTAGTGAGCTGCTACTTGTGTCTTTCATTTTCTGAAAGATGTCACTGTAAGTTTATGGCTGAAAGCAATTTTGCAGTAGTCCCAATGAAATACAAAGCATATGCCTTAAAAACACAGAGACAGAGCAGAGTGACTGACGCCTCTGTGGCGCAGACAACTTTGATCAGTATTTCAAAGACTGAACTCAGAAAGGATCTCTGCTTCCAAACTTAGTTTGTGCCTCTTTCTTAAAGGAGTTATCTAAAGCATTGTATTTGGCATTTGTTTTCTTATAACCAATATAAAAATGACCTATATGTTGTTCCTTATAATCTATTGCCTGTATTTATCTTATTATCTGTATTTAGAGATGCTTGTTCCCAGTTTTGACTCCTAGAAGGTATGTCTTTGACATTTTGCTGAATGACCTCAGATTTATTACGTTCTAGTTTTGGTATTCCAGTCTCAGGATGTGCCATTTTACACTTGAAATATTTCATTTACTTCTATAGCATCAGTTGAGAGTGGGGGGACATCTGGGGCCCATGCAGGTCCAGATAAAGCCTCAGTACAACTGGTTGAGCACATCAAAAGCACTAAGAGACAGTCTTAAAAGGATTCGGCATAAATCATTGCATCATTGCTATTGGAAAATGTGCTGTTTTGGTCTCAGAGTTTCCAGAACATGTAGACAGCATTCTGACACCAGAGAGATTACAAACATGTGTTCAGGCTTTGACAGAAATGTGAAAGTATCCACAGAAAACATTATTGGGAAAATTAGTTTGATTCTTAGAATTATACTTCCCATTACAGGAAAATGTTGCCTGTTTGATGATGTGTTGAGCTGGGAAAAAAACCATCTAAAAGGAAAAACTCAGAGATCATTAACGAATGCAATAACAGCAAAGTAATGATGCACTGACACTGGTAATTAGAAACATCACCAAGCGTAATAAAATGGACCATCATCAGAAGAATCTCATATTAGAAAAATATGCAGATTAAAAAGGAAGACTGTTAATGGTATATAGAAATTGTGCAATAATGTAATGATTAACAGTCATCTTAAACCCTATCTTAGGCACTTCAATAATTCCCCTATTTATATGGTGGTTGTCCTCTTATTCCTTTCCACATTTACTTTCCTACTTTGTTATGCACTTTGCAAAGTCAGTGACATAACTTTGAGGTTTCGGGCTCTATGCTCGCATGTATTATTGACAAAAACAGTAAAAAAGAGATGCAGTTTAACTTGGGAGCTCTGAAAAAAAGTCAGAATGAGCCATTTATGGTGCTAGGACTGAGAAAAGAAACACATTTTCTAGGAAGTGCCTTTCATTTCACTATGAAGGATTTGCTGTTGCTGTATTTTCCCAATTTCATTTTATATAATCTCAAGATCGATTTTCAAATGTAGAGAATTCAGCCTACCCAAGTAGGCCCTTTAAATGCCCATTAAAGGTTGTGATATGACAGCAGGAGCACTTAGAATCTTGTGCAGTTAGAAAATATCCTGGTGTCAACTGCAAGTGACAGGAACACTCTTCCTATTGCCATTAGAGTGGAGTGCTGGATTTTTAAGATGTACTTCATCCATCAGGCCCTGATAGGAGGATAATAACAACAGGAGGGAGTGAAAACTGATGGTCTTCTGGTCCTTCAGCTCTTTCAATTTGGTTTCAGCTTTGCAATAGTTTTCATGTCACCTTTGAATCAATTTGAGCCTCTAAGGAGGCCAGAGTGTCACTGAAAGGTATTTTTGTTATATATAGCTAATCCCTTTCACCTATGGGCTCACATATTTCAGAAACATGTTTTAACATGACACCATTACGGTCTGGAATCTGAACACATTCAAGGTAATGTCATGAAAATCTTCATATCTGTACACTGAGTGCCAGCCTTGTGATGGTCAGATTCATCCCATCTCACTCCACCACACTGAAAGATGGGCAGGTAATTTAAGGTGTTGGTCTATAGCCAACAGAGAGACAGAAGAACCTCCAGGAGGTCTCACATCATTGATAAGTGATTTTATATATTTTAGGGCAGGAAGGATGTTCTCCAAAGCTTCTTTTCTCTTTCCATGGCCAATAATAGAAGAGTAACTTAAAGCAGGCACATAACTTCTCAGAAGCTGTCATAAAAAGTGTTAGATCCAGCCATTAATACTACACCAGCCATCTGTGTGCATCTTTTCTACTGAAATTAGCACGGTACCAAGTCTTTCCCTTTTATTAGAAACAGCTCAGACAAACACTAAGGAAGCTTCAGAAGTGCTTGATCAACATTAGGAGACCAAGTGGGGACACAGGTGACTTCTTCAGGACCTTCCCAAGCTCTCTTTCTGTCAGATTTGCATGGGATCAAGGTCAGTTGCTGGATCACTCTTCTACAATCAGTCTCTAACAGCGCTTCTTTCTTTTCACTGGCAAAAAAGGGAGCTCAGACACAAACATCTATATCACATCGATATTCATTCCGGTGAATCCCACCAATATGGTTCAAATAGAAAGCACATCTTGTGCAATTTAGTCTCAAATATTTGCAGTTTTGATAGTGCAGTCGGGTATCTCCTACTTACCAGCAAAGAAATTTCTCTAAAGCTATTGCAATGCATATGATGTTTATTAGAAGTAAAGCATTTCTGATATCTGCTGTTGAGTGATAATGTGAGAGGCTGAAGAGCAACCTCACAGTTTATAAGTCAGTGCACTTTCTGGTTTTCTAAAGATCAGATGTTCCAGCAAGAAGATGATGAGCACTGAGTAGGCAAAAGGTTTGAGGATGGAGTGATACTGTAGAACTGAAAACTGCACATTCTCCAGAATTTTATGTGATTAAAATTCACAGTGAGCTTCTCCAAACTGCGTAAGGAGCCAAATTCTGTTTATCTCCTCTATCAAACAGTGAGTATAGGTCTGACTTTGAACAAGAAGGAGTTAATCAACAGGTGGGATGAAAGCAATTGTATTTGCACTTTAAGGTAGCATGAAAACTAAAAGAGTTAACTGAAGATCACTTACCATGTTGTTACAATGAAGTTGAACAGATGAACAAGTGCAGCTCATAAGCAATTCACAGAATTATATTGTGGAGAAGGCAAAGATTTCTTCCTGTGTGTATGGGAAAAGAGTTAAACTGTGACTACACATTCATCAAATGCCAGATGAGGGATTAATGCAGAGATCCTCTTCTCTCTCCATCCTCCACAGTGTTTTGCTAAATGGGCCTCTCTAGCAGGAGCGGGGATGAGACAGATCAGTCTCATCAGAAGATGGGTGACAGTTTGCGCAGTTTTAGGTAGATGGTACCCCCTGGGTTACGAATCTCAGCCATCTCTGGGAACAGCACCCTCCACTTCAATGTACTTCAATAGAAATATCACCTCTGTTCCACCTCATTTGTAACTCGCATGCCGTGTTGAATTTACTCTGTACTAGAAGTTGGCAACTTGACAGATACATTTTTTCTCCCAAGCTGAAAGCCAAATGCCAGTGGTTAAATCCTGACAGCAGTAGGGCAAGGGGTTTGATTTGAATGTGGCAAAATTTTCCCCCAGTGTCTGAACTCTGGGCACTTTTCCCTCACTCTGGACTTTTCTGATCCAGATTTAAGGGTTTGTGGAAGAACTTTACTTAGTATCGGCTGGTTCAAGCCCTCTAGCAGCGCCCATGTCCCTCAGCTACAGTAATATTGTTGGCCAACAGCAAAATGATCTGACAAAATGAGGTTTTCATAGAAGCTGAATTTACAGAGCATAGATTATTTTCCTTTAGAGATATGAAAGATATAAACAGGATCAAAGCTTCCTTCCTGCAAACATTTACATACATGCACACTTCATTTACCATAGCGAGCTAATTGACATCAAACACTTGTATACATAAAGTTAAATGTGTGTATAAATACTATCAGCACGGGGGGTTGAAAAGTAAAAGAAAGCCCTTAGGCAAACAGTTATATATAATCAAGTGGGTGGCTAAGAAGTTATGGCTTGTCAGCTCAGTGCTGGTACTTGGCTTGTGCATGTTCTTCATGTGAAAGAGCTCTGCTTTGACACAAGCAGTAGAGAAGAGATTAAAGCACGAGCATTTCAAAGCACAGCCAAGGAAGACTGAGAGGAGGAACACGCGCAGTGACAGCAGCTCAAGAGCAAGCAGCATTTTGGTAAAGGTCAGCAGAGATGTGCTGCCAAACCACCTTCTTCAAACCCACTTTTCAAAGGTCATTCGCACAAGCAATAGGAGGGGTTGTGCAGGGAAAGAAGAGTGTATTTCCATTGCAGCCTGGGGAGCTGCATAAATCTTTCTGTAAGTTTGGGGGAAGGTCCTGTAACCCCCTTGAAATATAGATCTTTATCTCAATGCTATCTTTTTCAAGAAGGAGCAACACTCAGAAGATTTGCACGGCCAAAGTGGTTACTGACATTGCTCAGAAGCGTTTACCCCAAACACAGTGATACTTGACGAGCAGGAGAAAAATCTAAAAGTGGCATTTTAAGAACTTTCTTTTTGTAAATAACCTTATTTTTTTTGCCTCTCTTCAGTCCCTAAATTTTTACTGTGAGAGTGGTGAGGCACTGGAATGGGTTGCCCAAGGAAGTTGTGAATGCTCCATCCCTGCTGGTGCTCAGGCCAAGTTGGATGGAGTCTTGGATGACATGGTCTAGTGTGTGGTGTCCCTGCCTATGGCAGGGGGATTGGAACTGGGTGATCTTAAGGTCTTTTCCAACCCCAGTTATTCTACCATTCTATAAATGAGAGTAAGCCATGTGTATTTTTATATGACAAGCTATTGAGCAGAGGAAAGAGGAGTGCGTTACTCAGCAGTTTGTTTATAAGAGAGGTGTGCGTGGTGAAATAGTGGCTTTCTGTGATTTCCTATAAAAGGCCTGAAAGGACAGAAAACCAATAAACAAGTCTGGCAGCACCCCACGTCTGACAGCGTGCTGAATAAACCTGAGTCATGTGAATTAGAACAGCTCGTTCGTCAGCAGCACAGGAGTCTGCTGGGAGAAAGAAAACTAAAAACACAGTTCTTGGCACCATCAAGGAGTTCACGCCAGTGTGTGTCAGGTTCAATTGCATGACACGCCTGTAAAAGAGCATAGGAAAGGACAGGAGATTCAGAAAGCAATATTGCTCCAAAACACTCATAAAGGATGTTGAGAAGTCTGAGCTGCTTGAGAGGATGTGATGCTATAAGCATCGCATCTAACCGAGCAAGAGGATGTGATGGACTGAGCTTGGATCTGGTCTCTTGGTTTAGATTTCCACTGAAACTTCCTGGGACCACTTCTCTGATCCTTTCTCAAAGCTGCAAAGGCATGAATGGCTAAGCACCTGCAAAAAACCTATGACATAGATCTCAGAACCCCATTTGCAGTTGGCTGCAGCAGGAGTGGCACATGCAGAAGGTCCCACAGGTTCCGCCCCAAAACAACGCCTTAACTAATTGCAAGTATAAGTGAGAACCTGCAGTTTCTCATTGGTCATTCTTAGAAAAAAACTTGTTTTGAGAGCTGAGGGGTTCTGGTGAGGAAGGTAAAAATACCTGTCAACAATGAGTTCATTGAAGTGTGTAACCTCCAGGAAGAGGTTCGTACTTTGCTGTTGAATTGGAGGGAACAGGATTTCCTTTTCCTTGAGCAGTTTCACAGTGATAAAGCTTAAAATATGTTGGTTCTAATCCTGATTTCTCCTCCTCTTACTAAACAGTTCATTTCATCCTGTGTTCTCAGCCTCTATATTCCTTATTAACACAGGGTGCAAGACTTTCAGAGAAAGTCTTATTTTACATAAGAGCAGCAAGAATTTGCCTGGAGGAAAATGGTACTTTTGGCTTAGAAATACTGAACCAGTACTCAGCCTGGTGGGTAAATTCTTCCTGATCATCAAAGTTTTGAGGGTTGGATTGTTCAGCAAGATGCTGCAGATTAAACCCTATGCCTCAAATTGCAAATGCTGGCAATGATGCTCGCCACTTATTTTTACTGTTGGTCACCAAAGCAAGAAGCTCAAATCTAAAAATAAGAATCCAAATTTACTTCAAATTCAGGATGTTAGCTCTTGTGCTCTGGTTTGGCTAAATTGCAAAACCTCCGTAAGAGAATGCTAGACCAAAATAGTCCAGTAGTTATTGTTTGCAGGCTGGGATGAAGGAACTGGGATTATATTACTTTGTCTAGGACTTCAGACCAGTTAAACTGTGACCTAAGAAGGCTCTTAGAAACCAGAGTTCATATTCCCTCAGAGGACTGAGGCACCTGACTCCTTTTGTGCAGGTCATAGAATCATAGAATGGTTTAGATTGGAAAAAAACCTTAAGCTCATCCAGTTCCAAACCCCTGCCTTGGGCAGGGACACCTCACACTAGACCATGTCACCCAAGGCTCTGTCCAACCTGGCCTTGAACACTGCCAGGGATGGGGCATTTACCATTTCCTTGTGCACCCTGCACCACTGCCTCAGCACCCTCACAGTAAAGAACTTCTTCCTTATCTCCAACTTGAACTTCCCCTGTTCCAGTTTGAACCCATCACCCCTTGTCCTGTTGCTACAGTCCCTGACAAAGAGTCTCTCTCCAGCACCCTTGTAGCCCCCTTCAGACATTGGAAGGCTGCTATGAGGTATTCTTTTTACATGTGAAATAACTCTTTAGTTCAGTGGTCTGTTGTGCTATCATATGGAGTGTCAATAATGTTTTGATCAATACTGTAGTAAAGATTGGCTATATAATTACAAAACTCTTTTTTTCAGTGTTTTCTGAATTGAGTGTAGCATATAGCATATATAGTATACAGTCTGCATATATATTATACCATATATAATATAGTATATGTACTGTATATAATAGTTTCTTCTTGCAGAAGATATTAACAGCGGGGCTGATACTGCACACTTCACTAAACACTGTAAAGCAATGGCATTTTTTTAATCGGAGCAAAAATTGTTACCCTAGACAAATATTTTTCCCCTTAAAAACAATTTTGATTACTCACAGCCTGAATATATGAGAGTGAGATCATAGAATCATAGACTCAGGATGGTTTGGGTTGGAAGGGACCTTAAAGATTATCTAGTTCCAACTGCCCTCCACGCAATGATATTATGAGCTAGCTTAATATTTGAAAAGTGACTCAGAAGCCCTGATGCTCATCTTTGAACCTTTGACACAGTTCAAAAGCCAATGCTATCCCCTCAGCAAGCATCACTGGGCTGTACATCACCTAACTCCTATGACTGAAAAGCTATCTATGAGCAGAGGAGAAAAAGTCTTCTGAGTCAGCAGCAGGTTATCCTTCTGTGGGTCTCAAATCACCACAGCAGGTTGCATCAGATATGGAAGCGTGTACTGCCTCTACCATGCATGTAGTTTCCTACCACTCAGTGTTATAATTCCTCTCCTTAAGGGTTCAGTGACCCTGCTAAAAAAAAATCCACAGCTCCAGGACTGGGAGCATCTCAATCCTTTGGCACTGTGACACTTTCTTTATAGAAGAGGGATGAAATACAGAGCGTTCCCAGGGGCCAGGATGAGACAAGCTGCCCGCAATGAACCCCCGCAAACATTGCAGCTCTATTCCAACTACAACACACATTTGTGACCTTCCTCCTCTAAAATAAGTACAGTGCATTAAAAACTCCCCAAAATTCTTCCAAAACAAAACAGCCCACTGCATCTTCTTCTCCCCCAGAGAGAATGAGAGAACAAGCACATGATACATTAGTCATAGGCTGTAAGATCAGAGGACACCATGGTGATCATCTTGTCTGACTTCTTGTGTAAGAGGCAATTAGGCTTCTGGCAGTTAATTCGGGCTTGAAATGGAGAAAAAATGTACTGTGGTGATTTGGAGAATTGCTAGCAATGGAAATCCAACCACATTCCCTGCTCCAAGCTGTTCCAAAGACTTGTTACAAGCCTTTATTTTAAATCTCAGTATGTCTGGGTCCAACCTCCAGCGGAAGGTAGGTCTCATTCCACCTTTGCCTCTAAGACTGAAAATTCTCCTAAACCATCTTCCAAACTAAGTACTGTAAGAATATGATTGAGAAAGATTTTTTTCCTCTAGCTTTGACAGCACCTTGTGCCTTTTACTACAAGGCAATTTTTTCTACACCTTTATTATTCTTGTTTCTTTTGTCTGTTGTTTCCTAGCTTGCTTTATTTTTGGTTTGCTGTTGTTTGTTTGTTTTAAGTAGACACTGAAAATAGGGACATCTTTCTGGAGTCAGTCATTGTGGAATGGAAACAGAACAAAGCTCACAGTTCCCCCACTTAAGTACCATTAGATGCTATCAGATGAGTATGTTCATCTGAGCAACAACCTCTCCAGTCTCTTCCAGCCTAGCTACTTTCCATAATAGTCTTCATTTTATTAGTGTGCCTTTCAGTGTTGATACTGTATATATGGGTTTATGTCTTTTTCCATTATAAATATTCCCTTCAATCCTTTGCCTTTTCCCAATATTTGTGTCATCTGTAAATAACTAATTATGATTTTTAGTGACATCATGGCTTTGGTAGGATTATCAAACTGCATGTGGTCAGGAACATCTCTCCTCTTTCACTAAGGAAAGGAGTATGGAATGAGAACAGAAGTAGCAGGATATGGAATGGGTTGCTCTATTAAGCTTATTTATGAATATTATCTCTGGAAATTGATGCTATTCTTCAAATGCAGAGATTCTTTGTTTATTTTTGTGCTAACCTAAGAGTCCAGTATTATTACGTTTTCACATCAAATCTTCACGAAGAGTACCTTAATTCAGTCTTGGATAGATCACCACTTGAAACATGGCATGTTTCCTCCTCTGGGCAGAAGCCCAATGGTTTGTCCACAGCCCCTTCTTTGCACAAACGTCCCTAGTCCTGTGTTTTTATTCACCCACAGAGAAGGCACTCCATTCAGCTCAGTATTGTTGAAGACAATACTGGACTGTCCCTTCATTCCCAGCTGATCATGGATCTCTCCTCAGCTGGATTGAAGTTTCTGAGCTGGTCTGAAGTTGGGCATGAGCATGAGGTTGCCAAAACCAGACATGTCATCTGGAAAATGGAAGAGGCTATTCGTCAAGGTTGTGTGCTCCCAGGGCCATAGGCACTGTGGGATGCTACAGTAGTCCTCAGGCCACAGGCATTATAGCCCCACCTTGGTCCAGACTGCCTCAGGGAGGCTCACAACTTAGCACCACACCAGCAGTGGGAGGAGGCAGCCTTTTTGATGTATAACCCCAGGGTCTTGGCCACCTGGTAGCAGAAAGATCCCAGAAACATCTAGGTGATTGCTGTGGTCCCATACCCATCTCACTCCCCTTCAGCTATCAACCATGCCAGCAGCTATTATCTCCACCCAAAACAAAACAAGGACCTCTCCTTCTGCTGTGGGTCCTGACTAAGCTGCTCCAGACATGGCTTCTTTAACGAGTATATCAAGTTTAGCTGGCAAAAGATAAGCCATTAACACAGCATTTATTAGAAGCAACAATTATACAGAAAAAGGGAGTATCTTAGATACAGGAGCCTCATATTCCTTACAAACTCATTTCCAGCAAATGTTGTCCACAGATATTCCCCCAAGTTATTATAAACAACACCCTTTCCTTTGATCCCAAACCACTAGAGATTTTGATGTGAGTTGGCTTACCACGGAGCCCTCTTGCACACACATAGCTTTGACCTCAAAACCAACCCACCCGTTTGGTCATTGAAGAGACAACTCACATCAGCCCCTTCAGGTAGACAATTATGTGGTAATATCCCAAAACAAAGGCTTTCATTAAGATAAAGACTTTGGTGTGACTCTGGGGTCTAATGCAGCAATGAAGCAGAACTGAACCTGAATTACCAGCTTCCCTGGAATACACTACAATAGGTTAACTTCAGAATGATGCCACATCTCTCCAAAAGAGACAAACTTTGTTAAGAAAAATCAGCTCCAAGGGCAACTAGTGGCATGCAGGTCTCTGCATTCCTCATGGCTGTTAATTAGTTAACCAAGGATCTGCTACCCACACGTATGTGTATAAATAACACAGGCAGATAGCTGAGTTTGGATGAAAACTTAAAGGCAGTTCCCAGCTGAAAAGAAGAGTGGTGGCCCTGAGGGTCTTGTATGTGAATTGCTTCTGTGAGCCAAAGTGGAGGCAGTGTTTTTGCATTTGGAAACCAGACGGTTGTAGAACTCGATTCAGAACATTTAATTGTTCTTGGCTTTAATTCCTGCTTTTTTTTTCATTACAAGGAGAGACATCTAAGAAACATGAAGGTCAAATTTTACTCTCATTTATACCAGTTCAACACCAAGAGGTCAGCAGGATCCTACAGAAGCTCCTCCATGGGCTTGCCAGGAAGGAGGGTGTTGAACGTAACTGACCCCCAACAGCCCAGACCCATCTGACTCATCTGCCTCTTCAGTTCTTTCTAATCCCAGACACTGTGCCTAATGCCAAGAGGAAGCCTATTGTGTAGTGCTCTTCCTCAGAGCTAATCATAGAAGCATAGAATGAACTAGGCTGGAAAAGATCTTTGTGATCATCAAATCCAACCATTCCGCCCAGTACTGCCAAATCCACCACCAAACCGTGCCATTCTCCTCTGTTCCTTATAGAATGATGGGGTCCTGTGAAAGTCATAGCTGGAAAACACCCACCATGGAAGACCACAGACTTCCCTGGCAATGCCAGGAATTGAGATTTCTACAGAATTTCATCTTTTTTTGGCCTATTTTTTGTGAATGATTTATTAGCTATGCCAAGCAAATGGCTGAAAGCAACTGGTCCAGCTCTTTGCTTGGAAGAGAATGCCTTTGCCTACTCATCCAAGAGGACTAGTCTAACGGGCCGCATGAAAGGACAGATACCTTGCTTACGGTCTGGTGATGTTTACTGTCCAGATATGACTTCTTTCTCAGTCACACTGGTAAAATCAGGTTTAATTTACAGGTTATAAGATCAGAGTGGATCAGTGATTTTTCAGCCTGATTGCCTAAATAATTCAGAGAAAGAGCTCCTTTGGGCAAGTTTCTATTTGCACAAAACAGTCTTTTCTAAAAAAAACATTCCACTTTGACTTAAACATGGCCCTGATTAAACATGCTACAATAGATATGTTTTTCCTGTTTTTTTGTGCATGCTGTTAATAACGTGTACTTTAATTAACGCTATCATTGACTAAAAACATGGGCTAATAAGGAATGTTCAGATCTAAGATTACAACTCACAGTTTGTTCCTTCTGGGGAAAAACATGCTGCTAGCTCATGATCTGGGCCAAAAAGGTTTATCCTGTTTGAAACACTAGAGAATTAAGGAATTTCAGAAGCAAGGACATGTTAGTCCATATCATCCATGAGTTTCTGGTGACTTCCCTCCAGGACTGGGAGAAAGGATCAGAATGGGTTCACAATTCCTCTTTCCTGGTTTGTGAACATGATTCCCAACATAAGATGCTTGGCTTGCATATTAGCAGCTATTCCTGGAAATATTGCAATTCCCATACATTTGTCTGTCCTAGCAGTCATTCTTAGGTCAATGTGAGCCAATCGGTGTATTTTGAAGTCAGCAGGATAGAGGAATCTGAGGATTTTGCACTGTTTTTATTAGCTTCAACATTTCCGTAGTGCTTTATATTGTGCATTTCATCTGGAGATGAACACACTATAATTCTAACTGCCACAAAAGGATAAAAGAAAAAACAAATATGCCACAATGGAGCTCAAAAAGCAGGGAGAAAACATCCCTTTGAGAGGCCGGAGCACCCAGGGACAGTGCTGGCACAAAAAGCTGCTGTGTTGCTGTGTCACAGAAGCTTGAGGGGATCTGATGCCTTTGGTCAAAGCTGAAAGCTGGAGCTGAGTCTTCATTTTCACATCCAGACTAAACTAATCAGCAGTGTGAGCAGGGCTGTTGTGGTTCTACCTCCTCGTTTTAACCTTCATTCCCCTACTCCAAAGCTTCCCAATGAAACTATTTAGCAAATTCTACCAAAATTTGTGGTAACTTCAGAAATTAAGAAAATAATTTTGCCTTAACTAAAATATTATTTTCCCCACTTCAGTGCTTGCAGTGCATAACAAGCACTCTCCACTCATGAAGAAGAGCCAGCAGAACCTGAGCTCAGGACTTGGAGACTGGTTTCAAGTATTAGGTCTGAGGCACCACCAGCAACAACACTGAGCCTTGAATGGCCTTGGAAGAGATGACATAACATACCCTATTATAATAGCTGATTATCTTGTCTTCCCTCACTCCATAATACTGTGAGGGTGCTGAGGAGCTGGTACAGGGTGCCCAGAGAAGCTGTGGCTGCCCCATCCCTGGCAGTGTTCAAGGCCAGGTTGGACACAGGGGCTTGGAGCAGCTGCTCTATGGAAGGTGTCCCTGCTCGTGGCAGGGGGTTGGAACTGGAGGAGCTTTAAGGTCCCTTCCAACACAAACTATTTTGTGAGTCTATGATAACAGTGATAACAGGCTTATCTGTCTCATTGGTCTGTTGTATCATTTGTAATCTTGTTGAGAGAAAGATTGCCACCACTTACATCTTTCTATGGCATAGAATCGTAGAATCGTAGAATCATAGAATCATAGAATCATAGAATAGTCAGGGTTGGAAAGGACCTTAAGATCATCCATTTCCAACCCCTGCCATGGGCAGGAACACCTCACATTAAACCATAGCACCCAAGGCTCTCTTGAACCTGGCCTTGAACACCGACAGGGATGGAGCATTCACAACTTCCCTGGACAACCCATTCCAGTGCCTCAGCACCCTCACAGTAAAGAATTTCTTCCTCATATCCAATCTAAACTTCCCCTGTTTCAGTTTGAACCCGTTACCCCTTGCCCTCTCACTACAGTCCCTAATGAAAAGTCCGTCCCCATCATCCTTATAGGCCCCCTTCAGATATTGGAAGGCTGCTATGAAGTCTTCACGCAGCCTTCTCTTTTCCAGGCTGAACAGCCCCAACTTTCTCATCCTATCTTCATACGAGAGGTGATGTATGCATGGTATAAGCATGATGTAGCAGGATCCAATTTCAGTGCATCTCTATACAAAGCGGTGGCCAATGCTTGTGCAGCTCTGCCAGTAGGTTACACACACACGCATGCACACATCAAAGGGAACATGGCCTTCTGTCCTCTCTACCATTTAAGGACTGCAAAAACTCAGGAACAACGCATGCAGGGGAGAAATCCAGAGCAAGGAGACTACACGCAAAGGGTTTACGTTAAAGGCTACAAATAGTGTTTGGGAGAAAAGTCAGAGTTTGGGAAGTTTTTATCTTTGCTTTGAACTGTGGAGCCAACGTATTTCCCCCACACATTCCATGTTCCCTGGGGATTATTGGGATTTTCTGCCAGACCTGAGACTATCTCAGCTTCATTCCCCAAAAAGCAAGTATTTCATGTGCACTGTGGTTACCCAACAATACTCCTCTGAAAGCTCCTTTGGAAGTGAAAGAGTTGTCTCTTCAGCACATGGGTCCCTGCTCTTATCTATTGGAGCTCATTAGCTTGGAAGCACTTCACCTGCTTGGTCTCTGCCAGGAAACCTCCCAGCAGGCATTTTGAAGGCAAAGTTCCCAGCAGAGGACTACTGCTGAGGAAGGAAAAGAAAGCACTGTTCTATTTGTTTCTACTATCACATCCTGCTCTTGTTTCAGTTTTGATTTGTGTCGAAAGTTTCTCAGTTCACTGGGAATTTTCTTCTAACATGCTGGAAGACCCTGTTAGGTCTCAAGAAATTGGGAGAAGAAGCTCTCAGAGTTTAAATGCTGAATTCCACCGTAAGACTAAACATCTGGTTGCTACTTCTGGCACCAGCATAATTACAAAACCCTTAAACTAGCTGCTTGCTAACCCTAAAATCCTATTTGTTTGTGTTCCTAGTAGTAGCATTCTATAGCAGCCTGTGACAGTCTTTTGGCAGTATGAAAAGGACCACCTAAGTCTTTGCATCAATCTTTCAATACCCAGTTTACTCCTAAAATCCAATAGAGTTCATAAACCAGATGTTTCTCTGTCCCCTCTTCAGAGCCTGGTCTGGTAGACAGCCAGATGTTGCCCTACCCCATGAAAAGGCAGCAGAGAAATGTGGTTCTGGAATGTTCTTTAGCAAGCTGCATGGGCATTCTTATTTTGGGGAAGCAGCTTTGTCTTCAAGTCATCTGAGGGGGAGGAGGAACGTGGATCCAGCAGGTCATGTCTTCAATGAACTTGTTAAAATCACCTTGACTTAAAAAGAAGAAGCTTTATTCCTTCAACATATTGTGTGAGATAGGATTTAAGCAGCACAAGAAGCAAGCTGAGGAATCTTGAGAAGTGCCTTCCACCAGGTCAGCACTGGGAGTGCTGGTCCTCTTCAGAGCCTGAAGGTAAAGCCCTGTCCTCCCATTACATATTCCGTTTGCTATCTTAGGTATCTGTCTGTGTAGCAGCATAAACCTTGTTCTTGGTGCACCACACCTTATGGTAAATCCAAATTCAGCATGAGCTGCCCAAGAGAGGTTAGGCAACACTACACTGGGCAATCCTCCCTGTAAATCTGAGCTTAGTGAAGTCTACTTTCTGATGGTATTTAAACAGCACCCAGAAAATAGTTCCCTCAAGGTAGGCATTGCTAAATAAACTCAAAACAAGGGCCAAAAGCCTTTTCCCAAAGCCATTACAGCTTAATGAGACAACAAGTAAAGGCAAGAAGCAGGTTTCTCGAAGTTGGCAGAGGTGAAAAAGGCAGGGAGAGAATCCAGGCTCTCTTCCATGTTTTATCATAATTATCTCACATGATTCAGCATCTTATCTGATAATGCACTGCTTATTTAAACCTCACTCCGGGCATCCTAAAAATGCATCCCGTTTCCCGAAAGCCAGGCTGACGTTTTCTTTTGGGCCTCATCCCATTTGTGCTATTTCCTCTCAGCAGAGCTCAGTAAATAATCCCTCGTTTCCTTTTATGTTCACAGCCTTCACATCTCAGCTGACTCTTCTCCTACAATCCTCCTCAGTCATTTCCGTGCCAAGCTTTACGTATCAACCTCTTTAATCCTTTCTCACACATCTTTAGCTATCCAGGAATATGGTTCCCAGAAGTGAATGACATGTTCATGTGGAGACTTACTACAGCTGTGGAGCATACCCATATCTGCAGCTTGGGAAATGGGTGCAAGTAAAGCTCTGCTTAAATTGTCTCCATCCAGTCCCACACTGGACCATATGAAGCAATGAGCAAGTGGTAGACTTGGATCTCTCCAAGGTTTTCTATATGGTTTTCCACAGCCTCCTCCTAGAAAAGTGGATATGTTATGCTCTAGACAAGTGGTCCATGTGGGTCCAAAGAAGAGACACAAAGATGATCCAAGGATGTGAGGAAAGGCTGAGAGAAATGGTCTTGTTCAGCCTGGAGAAGAGAAGGCTCAGGGAAGACCTTATACCCATGCCCAAGTATTTAAAGGATGGCCACAAAGAGGATGAAAAATCCCTTTTAACAAGGAAAAGTTGAGTGGTGATAGGCACAAGTTATTTCTGGGGAGATTCCATATGGACGCAAGAGGGAAATTTTTCCCTATGAGAACAATCAGCCCCTGAAATAATATCCCCAGGGAAATGGTGACTCCCCAGTGTTGGACACTGTTAGGGTTGGTCTGGACAGGGTGCTGGGCCATCTAGTCTAGGTCATGCTTTGACAAGAAAGGTTGGACCAAATGATCCTTGAGGTCCCTTGCAACCTGGGATTCTGTGATGCTATGATTCTACCACAAAATATTTCAGTGTCTGGAATAGACTGAGGTCTTTTGGGCAAACTTTTCTTCAAGTTTCAAGCAGATTTTAGAGCTATTTTGTAACAGTTGTAACATGAAGGTTGTACCTCTGCCTTCAGATAGGGTAGCTGTAATTCAAGATAGGGGTTGCAATTTCTTAAAATAGTAGAAATTATCTAGAGTGGACAGGGGGTGGGAGAACTTATGGGGGACCACTACATGGTCCCCAAAAGAGGAGATGTGACCTACTCCTGAATTAATGGATTTGAACTTTGCATTGAATGTGACTTGAGTTTTCCATAGAGGCAAATAGGGTGAGATTCGGCTGACCCAGTGCAGATACCTGAGTTATCAGCTGGGCTGTTGACACACTTCTGAACAGAAATGTGCAGTGATAGGCTAAAAACCACCTTTTCCTCAAGAAGATAAGTAAAATAAGGTAGATTAGTCTCCAAAGTGCCTATTTCTCTTCACTGGCTATAAAATGAACCTGGACAACCAGAACTCCTGGGGATGCTTTCCACTACATGCTCATCAAAAGACTGCCTAAACAGTGCTCTGTTTCTGAAGAGCTGTGTGATAGCAATTGGTTACCAGACAGCAGAATGCTGTGCCTAAACCAGAACTGTAAACATGCTTTTAAATTAAAACCCACTTTTTGGATCACTTTGGCAAAATCTTGTTATTAGTTCTTGGAGTGAGTTGGAGGATCCTGAAATGAACTTTAACATTTAATCACTTAAAAATTATCACTGAAGCTGCATTTTGGAGCTGTCATCCTCCTGTTTAAGTTGTGTGTAGCCAGGGAGCTCAAATGATACCATATGGGCTATATGTTAAAAAGAAAGGCCAAAACCAGAAACAGAAGCACAGGCCAGTACAGACCTGAACAAACAGCACAAAACCAACCAAGCATCCAGGCAGCTCCCAGCTGAGAGGTCAGTGAAGTTACAAACAGGGTTATGAGCCTGATTGATGAAAATGCACTTACTTTTAAACTGAGGACACCAGGCTGATTAAAGTGGAGTTGTATTTCAGAACTGGAGCCACAAAGGGGAGAAATTGGGAACTTTTTGTACAAAACAAAACATTTTCAGTTAAACTTTTTCTTCTTACAAATAATCGTGGAGTCTTAGAAATTTCAACAGATTAAGGAATAGTATTTCAACCAACCAAGGATTAATTTGTAATGACTCTATTTGATACGAGTGAGTAGCTCCTACTACAGAGTTCCCATTAGAAATAGCTAAACCCTCTTTTGGCAGCACTTTGATAGAAGCCTCCATATTTTGTATGACTCCAGATGAGTTAGAGTCTTCCTAAGAGTCAGACAGTGAACATCTGGTTTGCATCACTGAGATCTAAAGCTTGTGTTTGCATGTGTGCAAAATAACTTCATTACTATCCTCCGCCTCGGTCTCTTGTCTTCCCCCTCTGCTTTGAGACCAGAAGAAAAGCAAAAAAGCAAGGAAAAATAAAAATCACATGCCCTGTGATCTCAACACTTTGCTGAGAACAAGACCTCAGTTTCTCACAGGTTCCCTCTGCATAAACATCCTAATAGAATCAGCAAGGAGGGAAAATGAGATAGGCACAAAATTAGTCATAGCTGCGCATTTTCTGTCCCCAAAGATGTCAAGTTCAGATTGAGTTTTCCAGCTGAAAAGATTTGTTTCAGAGGGTTAAAAAGTCTTATTTGAACTGAGACTGTCGTTTTCTCCCAGACTTTCTAGCTGTATCCAGCTAAGTTGGTCTCAGAGATCCCCAAGCTGGCTGGGCTGTGTTCTAGTAGACGCCCCTTTGCTTCAGATGTTTATCTGTTTTATCAGTCTGTGAACTTAATGCTTGGAAGAAAAAGCTTTCAAGACTCAGAAACTTTCACAAAACAATGTCCAGACATGGCTGCTAATAAAAATGAGGAAGGGGAATCGGATCAGAAAACAGAATTGAAAAGAATCCCTGGCAAGCAGATGTTGCTGGTGGCACATACAAGCACTTATGCATGCATATCACATATACTTTATATCACTGATTCTGCATTCAATTGATTTATATCAAGTCCATTGGACAAAACACAACTGTCCTGCAGACAGGGTCTTCAGACCAACTGCCACCATTGCAATCGCTTTCTTCAGAGTTCATCCCTGCAGATGTGAATTTGCGTTGCATGAGTGCTGGTGATGGCTTCACCTTTCCCCAAGCCTGCCCCAGGAGCAGACTCATTCCCTAGGCAGCTGAATTGAAAACGCTGTCTTCATAACAGAGTGCTCAACTCAGCCAAGAGACAGCTTCACATATAAAGAGGAATGGGACACAAAATCCAAATGTCCTGACACCACTTATTATCCCATTTATTATGCTGTGAACAACTAAGTGAGGAAAATGGGAGCATTGATGTAAAACCACCTGTGTGCTGCTTTTCTCTCTGCTTTGGCTGCTCAGCATTGGGTCAGGTCATGGCTCAAGGCTGGGACACTGGGATCACTGAGACCTCAAGTGTGAGCTGATGACTACAGATGCACGTAAAATACATCAATATTTCTCACGCAGAAGTTATCTTTTCTGTAATCACAGACCTGCCTTTCCACTTCTCTGGTCCAAGTATTTCAAATAGGCAACCAAGCTGCCTCTGATGGGGAGTGCTCAGTGTCAAGCATCATAAATCCTTGCTTTGAAGGTGGCAGCTTGGCTGTTCCTGTGGACATTATCTCTGTCTGCATGCTTAAAGCTTGTGGTATCTGAAATTTGCACTTCCAACAGGGACTTTCAAACACTCTTGGGACCATTATGCAATGTATGAATAAAGCAGTCTCATCATCTGCCTGCCTGGAGATTGGTGCCATTCAGATAATTGTATTGGAAAAGAAAGGGCATTTGTTAGGGCAACCCTGAAGTAGCACTTTATTTTTTCAATAGTGTGCATTCATCATTGATTTCTTTGCCACTAGTAGTACATAAAATCCAGGAGATAGACAGCTCTCTTTGGGCTTTCAATTCTGTGGACCTACACATGTTTCCAATTCATCTGCCCCAAATATTACAATGCTTTCCCAAATATGTGCCCTGATACGCATAGTTATCAGTCTTGCTTCTCCTACCACACCCATGGGGTGATCAGCCAACCCCATGAGAATATGCAGCCAGGGTGACCCTGTGGTTTCTGAGCAAATGGATTTCTTTCTCCTAATGGAAGCCTGGAAAAGTGAGACACTCCCCTGGCCTAGAGACAACAATAGTGACAAAATAATGTGTCAAAAATAATACCCTGCTTCTCCTTTTCTTCTGACCTGAAAAATAGCAACAACAAGGATTCTTAGAGACAAAAAGCTATCAGATAATTAGCTGTCTCCCAATTGCTGTGTCTCTCTGCTCACTTGGATCATAGTGCAATGAGATAAGCAAATCAGAACTGGGACTTGAACAACTTGAAAACTAATGGTATCAGTGGGGCAATAAACAGATGACTTGTAGCAGCCCAGCTTGCTCAGCCTTTCCTCACACACTGACCAGTCCTTGAATCATCTTTGTGGACTCTGCCCAGCCTATCCATGTCTTTTTTGTACAGCAGGACCCAAACTGAACACAGTATACCAGGGGTGGCCTGACCAGCACTGGGCAGAGTGGGACAATGACATCTTTATCTCTGCTGGTGATGCCCTTGTTGGTGTTCCCCAACACCCTATTGGGTTTCTTTTCCCAGCCACTCACTGTTCACTCCTATGGAGCTGGTTCCTCCTGGTCCCTTTTCCAGAGCTGCTCCAGCCAGGCAGATCCCAGCATGTGCTGCTCTGGGATTGGGTTTTTCCAGGTGCAAGACCTGACACTTGTCCTTGCTAAGCTCAATGAGGTTCTTGTCTATCCCATTCTTCAGTCTGTCCAGCTCATCCTGCAGCGTGGCTCCCTCTTTCCAAGTGTCCACTTCCCCACTCAGTTTGGTGTCATTGGCAAACTTCACTAGAAAACACTCGATCCCGTCATCCAGATCACATATGAAGACATTGAACAGTGTTGGGCCCAATAGTGATCCCTGGGTGACTCCACTGGTGACAGGTCTGCAGCTGGAGAAGGAGCTGTTCACCATCACCAGCTCAGGTCAGCCAGTTCCTCACCCACTGCATGGACCACTTGTCCACATCATAACACAACAGTTTTTGTAGCAGAAGGCTGTGTAAATCCGTATTGAAAGCCTTGGAGAAATCCAGGTAGATAATTTATCTGCAGTGGCTTACATTAAGATGGCAGCTCACTCTACATGCCTATTCAAGACAAAAATGTGGAGGGAGTAAACTCTTTTCCCTGATTTAAGACTATTTTCTGTCCATCAGCCTAACCTTTCTGGCTCCATTAATTGAGTATTATTAATTTCTCCTTTAATCCAGCTTGAATCCTAGGAATTTCTAAAGGCTTCACTGCCTGAGACATTTTAGCTAAGAATTACTGCATTTTAGTGTGCCCTTATGTGAGGTGAAACTTAGTTTAGTAAAGAAGGAAATCTTTTCTCTGTGTTAATCCTCTAAGTGCCTAAAAATACTCTGAGACATTTAGGATCTAGTTCAAAGCATATTTGACAACCACCATGAGAGGAAAAAGTCACATATTATTCCTGTATTCAGACTATCTAATAAGGCTTGCTGGCATTGCTATTTTGATGATGTATGTCCCACCTATTCCACTCCCTTGCACAGCAGCTTGTGATGCTGAAATAGATGTTAGATTTGGGCTGCCTTCAAATTTCTTTCCATTACTGTTGTTTTGGTTTAGAGGGCAATTTTCTTTTCCAAAAAACAAACTGATGTAATAACTATCATCGAAACTGGTGTTGGTACAAAAGGGCTGTAGCCACATCAGATCATCACTTGCAGTAAATACGCTGTCCTAAATAAATGTAGGTGCTTCTTTAGCCCAAACAGGATGCTTTGCTGTTCCATTACCTCTATGACAGCACTATTTATGTGCATGTTGAAGTCTCAGGTAGAAGAACATCACATTAAATAACAAGTAACTCCAAATTTCTGATCAAAGATGATGTAAAGGAGATGTCTCACACCCCTCAGGAGGTCTGCAGGACAAAACATACAGAGGGGGGCCCACATTGAAAGTTCTTCTTAACCCAAATATTTCCCCAAAAGACTGAGTAGGTCTCTAGGAAACAAACTCCAATAAACCAGACAGACCACATCACCTTCAGTCATTTCTCCCAAGAATTCACCCTGGTGTGTACATGCCCAAGAGCCCTTTCACTTTTCAGCAGGGGCCAACAGATCTACCAACAATTTCTTCATTTTTATCTCAGACATGACATTGTTTATCCCCATTGATGAACATCTGGGTGCAATCACGGGTGTATCCTCCAAGGAGTACAGTTCATGAATCAGCAGGCTGCTTGACAAGATGTCCAGACCTTTGAAACTGTCAGATCTACAGCATGATCCACCAATACGTTATCTTTTTTGATTCTTCTTCCCCAATTAATCTTAATATCTATCATCCACTTTTGTCTCTATGGACATGATGTCAAAACATGTCTTGTTATTTTCTGCCAGGGATAAACAATTATTTCCTCTCTTACACTTGGCAAGTCCAACAGGGCAGGCTAACCACACCAGGATAAGTTTATTGCAGCATAATGCAAGAAGTCGTGTGAGAATTTGAAGTATCTAGGAACACAACCTAGTAATAAGTATGGTAGTATGAGCAAAAGTTTAGCTCCCACGAGGCTTCCATGTGAGTGTCCCTCTTCTGCTGGGGTACTGAGGAGAGCATCCCTCTGCCACAGTGTCCTAATAGGACATAAGACCTTTTCCATGCCATGTTTGTGCTGGGGTGGGTGACCATGTGAGTCACCAGAAAGGGATGAGATGAGGTCATGACAGACACTCTGCTGAGATGTAGGAAAATAACCACTAACTCCTATCTTTATTTTGTGCCATCACTGTTACGAATATGAACAGATGTTCTTGAATATCAGGTCTTGGAGCATCCGTCAATGTCTATCGATGCACTACTAAATGAAGGTTGACTGTATACTATACTGAATGAAATACATCGGAGATGGGCTTAAGCCCTCAACTCTGGCTTGTCCATCCTTGTCCCTTTTTATCTACCTTCCTGGCTCTGTTCAGACCGGGCCTCAGTCCAGGAGAAGAACCAATCATGCAGCAATCCAGCACTGGTTCAGCAAGAACTGCACCTTCAAATGCCCATCAGTTCATTGATTCACCATCCAGAGAAAGCAACACCTTTATGGTTTCATTTCATCACCACATTATGCGAGTAGGATCAGTGCTGACTATGTTATTTTAGATAATTTGAATGAAAACACACATAGAATCATAGAAAGGATTGAGTGGGAAGGGACCTTAAAGCTCATCCAGTTCCAATCCCCTGCCACGGGCAGGGACACCTTCCATAGAGCAGCTTGCTCCAAGCCCTGTGTCCAACCTGGCCCTGAACACTGCCAGGGATGGGGCAGCCACAGCTTCTCTGGGCACCCTGTGCCAGCGCC
>JAOEHY010037079.1:0-37425 GCA_025447955.1 Psilopsiagon aurifrons
TAATGAAGAGTCCATCCCCAGCATCCCTATAGGCCCCCTTCAGATACTGGAAGGCTGCTATGAGGTCTCCACACAGCTTCCTCTTCTCCAGGCTGAGCAGCCCCAACCCCCTCATCCTATCTTCATATGGGAGGTGCTCCAGTCCCCATATCATCCTCGTGGCCCTTCTCTGGACTTGTTCCAACAGTTCCATGTCCTTTTTATGCTGAGGACACCAGAACTGCACACCCTTCTTCTGGGAAGGGGTGGACATCAGCACCAGCTCTGAAGTCACCTCTTGACCTCATTTTCCTTGAAGAGACTAATACTGTTTTCCAGATAATGAATTGTGATAAACTCACAACAAGGTCTAATGACAGACAAGCTTTCTTACATTTGCACATCAAGTGCAAAGAAAAATTGCATGGTTGGTAAACAGCTCCAAAATATGTTCTTTCAAATCAAGCTGATTTCCTATTGTTAATTTCATGCTGCATGATATATGTGGGCCTTTAGTATCACTGCATTTCAAGAGTGATATTTAATATTAATGTTGTCTCAGTCTTACCAATGAAGACAAAACATTTTAGTAAGAGTATTTTTTCTCAATAAATGTCACCGATAGAATGAAACTCTTTTCCTCCTTAGTCAGCACATACAGCAATCCTAGCAAACTGGCATGTAGCAGTATTTTGTGCCCTTCTAGCCAATGAACAACAGAATCCAACCACATGAAATATGCATCTTCGATTTCTCACTCACCTTTCAGCCACAGATATTGTCCATATTTATTGTCAAGTGCTCCTAAACCTCTTATGTATAGGCAATGCTTAGAAATATGGGTACTTACTGATGAGCCATCAGTATCACTAATGGTAAATTTTCTTTGCAGACTCAATGTTTCACCGCTGCAGACCGTCTTACCATGTCAGTCCATTGCCAGATTGGAGAGAACAGGTCTATGCCTGTGCGAATAGAAGATTTCAGTCCACTTGCAAATAGTGAGTACTCATCTCTCTTGCAGTCTCTGAAGCTTCTGCATGAAATGATGGCTAATTTCTTTTCCCCATCCACCCCTGTGTAACACCATAGCTGATTTTAGACCAGTGTCTTTTCCTCATTCCCTGCTACAGCTAACACAGATGAACCATGTTGACTCCTGCCACTTGCACCTCTAACATGCAGCATCATGCCAGCCACTTCCTATCCTGTACCTGGGACACTGCTGAATGCTTTGTGCTAGGACTTCTGGCTTCAAAGTCAGCCCAGTTGACCTCCTGAAAAAGACACAGTGCAGGAAGGAGGGAAAGTCTTGCATCTCTTCCCCTGCCCCTCCTACCACGTATGTGCTTCCACCCTCTTTTAAGCCAGCTTTGGCATGCACCAGTCTTTGCTGAAAGGATTCAACTCATTAATCTAGCAGAAAAACATCTGTTTGGGTCATTTTTTGTTGTATGTGTGATATTACCTCACTCAAGGAGACATCCAATAGGGCTGCTGCAGGTGAGGCGTAAGAAATCATGGCTAGAGCCAGGGGTTGGGAAGGATCAGCCTGGACAGTCTGTGTAACTCCATCCCCTGTGGCTGAAGGTCTCTGTCCATACAGTTGCCTTGTGTATCACCCCCACAAGGCAGGATGCATGATCATGTGGGATTGATTGCCCTGACTGCAGGGGCTGCTCTCACAGGCTCACAGGAGGAGCTGTCCTTAACATAGCCCAGAGATAACAGGTCTTTTGCTGTCAGTGACAGTGGGGAAGAAGAGGAAACAGAGGCAGAGAGCTCACAAACTCTCTCCCATGGCTAGCTGGAGTCTTTGAACACAACCAAGACACCAGCCCTGCTGCAGTGAAGTCCTGTTATGGACAGACAGTGTGGAGATATCAGCCCTGTTCCTTTCCTCTTTTCAGTAAAGCTGAGGCCTCCGAGCAATCTTCAGCTGGTTCACAAAACTGAAAATACCTACAACTTAACATGGAGCCTGAATATCTCCTCTCACTATTTGGAAGGGGAGCGGGAATACCAAGTGCGGTGCCGAAACACGACTGCATCCTGGCAGGTGAGTACAGAGGGGGGTACTGAGACCTGTCAGCATACAGAATACGTGCTCCTGTGCCACCCCTCAGGATTAAACCAGTTTAGATGATCTGGAGAGCAGATGACACCCCCCATTCTTCTGTCTGTGTCACCTGCTGCCAGTGTTTGTTGATGACATGGAGGCAGATGGGAATCTTATTTCATTTAGTGCTGTCACAAAGAAATCCAGACAGCTCCAAGACAGACCGAAAGGGGTGAAAAAAGCAAAGTCAGGAAGAGTTTTCCTCCAGGTTGAACAAGCAGTGCGTGAGGTGTAGGGATCTGAGATAGGTCCTCTGTGAGGGCCTTGGAAGGGAGGGTTACGTGAGGCTGTAAGCCACGGTTGTTGATGTCGCTCTAATTTTACCCTGCTCCCAGGAGGCCACGAACTTCACCATTACGCAGGACCAGATGTGGATGGTGTTTGAGAGCCTTTCACCCAACATGAAATACGAGGCAGCTGTCCGTGCAAGGCCAAGTGCCTCAAGTGTCTACAAAGGCGTGTGGAGCAACTGGAGCGAGACGATACTGTGGAGGACACATGCTGACCGTAAGGATCAGAGTCAGGTAGTTTGATGTGGAGGGGAAAACAAGGACTCGGGGAAAACAAGGTAGAAGCACCAAAGCAGTCTGAGAAGCTGGAGGAAGATGGGTAGGGAGGATTGTGCTGACAACTTGAAAGGTTGGAAGACATACATCTCTCCTAATGTTAGGTCAAGTTGGCTCAATAGAGCTTAAGGGCAAACACTCCCTGTCCTCAACGGAGCCTCTCTGACTTCCAGAAGCCAGGCAAAATGCACAGGATGTAAACCAAGGACTGCTTCCCCAGAAGCAATAAGGCCAGATGTCTGACCTGCAGAAGCAGTGGCCAGGACTGGCAATTTCCCAGGTGCTAATGTGAACTAGCAACATAAATCCACCTTTCTAAAATGGCCCAGTTTGTTGGAGCTGTTGATCAGTGAGATGCAGTGAAAGAGTGCTCAGCTCCTGAGCCAAAGGACACTGGAACTGGGAAGCGAAGTCTCACAGAGAATGGAAGAGACTTACACACATAGAATCATACAGTAGTTAAGGTTGGAAAGGACTTT
The DNA here is from genome assembly GCA_025447955.1 of Psilopsiagon aurifrons. Taxonomy (NCBI): domain Eukaryota; kingdom Metazoa; phylum Chordata; class Aves; order Psittaciformes; family Psittacidae; genus Psilopsiagon; species Psilopsiagon aurifrons. The sequence goes on from JAOEHY010037079.1 coordinate 3,144, forward strand.
AAGTTCCAACTGCCCTGCCATGGGCAGGGACACCTCACACTAGAGCATGTCACCCAAGGCTTTGTCCAACCTGCCCTTGAACACTGTGAGGGATGGAGCACTTACCACTTCTTTGGGCAACCTGTTCCAGTGCCTCACCACCCTTACAGTAAAGACCTTCTTCCTAATATCAAACCTGAGCTTCCCCTGTTTAAGTTTAAACCCATTACCCCTTGTCCTATCACTACAGTCCCTGACAAAGACTCCCTGTCTGGCATCCTTGTAAATTCCCTTCGGATATTGGAAGGCTGCTATGAGGTCTCCACACAGCTTCTTGTCTCCAGGTTGAACAGGTCTGTTGAGACTTACATCAGTCATTGCTGTGAACTGCATCAGTGAGGACACCTCCAGCTTGAAAGACAGTGCCCTGAGCAAGTCTCTTCAGTGAGTGATTGGCTGTGGTCTCTGTCATTCTCTTCCAAAAAATAAGCAGATGGAGGTTATTCCTTCTCATGTCACCCCCACTCTGCCCCTGCTCAGCCCCTCCCTGTTGTGCTGCCTGGTGCTGGTATAAACAGAGGAGTTATGTTTAGAAAGGGCACCGTGTTGCTGTGGTGATCAAATTTTGACAGTGTGTGATGTCAGTGAATAGGATACAGCCGCAAACAGTTGTCATAGCAACCAAGACCCAAAGATAACCGGGGTACCAGAGGCAGAGGAGACAAAGTGATCTGAGTAGCATCTCAAGGACAGGCAAAGAAAGAATGTCCTAAAAATGTCTCCTCCTTCTTTCACTTTTCTCTGCTTCCTCACAACTACTCCAGGATGCTCTGCAGGCCCAGACCAAGGGCTGTGAGGGATGGAGGGAGATGAGGGGGCAGGCAGAGGAGGCAGGCACCAGAATAACAAGACCAAGAAAAGGTGCACTATGAGGATGCGTGTGTAGGAAACAGATTAAGAAAAGGTTGAGAAGACATCAGACAAGCCTGGGGAGTTCTGGCAGCCCTGACAATGTGGGAACCCAGTCTCTTTCTCCTAATCCAAGTACTAAAATATGGTGGAAAGCTGTAACCTAAAGCTTTCCTATACCTCCCCACAGAAAGAAGGCAGTCCTTTGATCCCTAAACTTCTCCATCCTTGGCCCCCCTGCCTTCTCAAAGACCCATGAACCCCATGACTCTGTCTCCTCCATTGACTCTTAACACCATTTCAAGTCTCCAGTCCCTCTTAAGCTGATATTAGGATTCACTCCTTTCCTTTGCAAAGAGACAGATATGTTGATGGGCACTTCAACCAGTAGGCTGTGGCACCTTATCTGTGGCAACCCCCTGCTGTGGTACTGTTATAAACAGAGTTCAAGCTGTTGAGCACAAATTACCTATTAAGTAGACTTTGAAACCCTTATCAGCTCAAAGGCATTCTGTGCAACACAGCAGAAAATAGTTCTATTTATCTGACCTGTATATTATAATTGTATATATTATTATATAAAATTACAATAAAGGCCCTGTATATTATAATTATGTATAATTTGTACTATTTATAAAATTATAATAAAGGCCCACTTTGATCACCTTGAACAGCGGTGGAAGGGATGCAGCTCCTACCTCCATCATCCTGGCTAAGATTTTACAGCAAATCCCTTGCTCTCTCTCATCTTGCAGAAACGTCCCAGCCAATACTGCCAGTTCTTATAGTGAGCACTTGCATTTTCATAGTCATTGGAACTGCCTTCCTTATTAACTTACGGACCCTGAAATGGTAAGTGAGAATTGTTTTCCTCTCTGTTCCTCTCCTGTGCTTCGTGTGTCTTCTCGAAACCCAGCCTATTTTTTACCTGGTGTGATTCAGGATAGAGAGCAGCTTGAAAATACGGTTTATAGCCCAACCCGTTGAGGCTGACATTTGTCTGGGGAGATATATCACCACCCAAGATGATGTGGTTTTACCACCATCACTGCACAGTGCCACGCTCCTGTGACCTGGTGCCATGCCCTCGCTAAATTAAAAACAGCCACTTTAGAACTTCTGTTGCACAAGGATTACAGTGAGTACAGTGAGAAGTACAATTCTGCCTCTTCCTTTTCTGTGCAGTCCTCACATGCTGGTAAACATTTACCTGATGCTTTAAAGACCTCTTCGCCAGCTTTTCTCCCCAGACATTGCTTTTGCTCAGAACTGAAAGTGTCTCACAAGGTTACCCCATGCAATAACACAGAGAGTGATGGAGAGGTTAGAAAAGGCCACAGGTTTTCTCATCGTAGGGCAGGGGCAAAGAAGCAGGGTGTTGACGTTCACGGCAGGGAGCAGGGAGATACAGTCTCAGGGATGAGGCAGCAGAGCCTGGATGACTTCTCTGTAAGGATAAGAGGAGAAGCATGCTGAAGGAAGATGGATACTGAGAAAGTCAGTGGTCACTGTGTTTTACCTTGAGGAAGTGCTAGCTATATGGCACAGAGAGAGATGAAAAAAACTCCTTTCTTCACAAAGTGTACTTAACCGCTGGGAATTGGATGGAAGGTAATGCTGAGGTAAGATGCAAGGGAAGGATTAGACATGCATGAATAAAAATAGCATCTGCAGTGATGTAAGGTAATTTGTATGCAAGAACTAGCGAATTCTGATGCTTCAGAGAGTACACTGATTGTCTCCAGAGGTCAAGAGGGTTTTTCCTCAAAGCATCCCACAGCAAAGCTTCAGGAAAGAGCTGACAAGATCAGCCAACCTCTCTGAGGGGCCAAGAAACAGATTAGATCAGTTCATGATGCCTCAGGATGACAGCTGACTGGTTCCAGTACAGTAGAGGCCTCTGGACTGCTGCAAGGCATACTCGGATGGCTTGCATGGCCAGTGTGTCCTAGCAATACCATGTAGCATCTTGCTAACAGGGCAGAGAATTGTGGCCACAGCTTTGCCAGCAATGGTCCCACTCAGGCTATGTGGTGCTTGGAGTCACTGTGGTGTGAGCAAAGCAGAGAGAGGGGTAACTCACAGCAGCTGAAGCTTGGGAACAAGGGAGACCTGCCCAGCTTGTCACCAGGACAGGGCTTAAGGGGGCAGGTGGAGAAGTTAAGATGAACCAGCCAAGGCAGGGAAGAAACCAGTGAACTGTTGGTTGTGCTTCCCCATGGAAAAGGCTAAAGGCAGCATATTTTCCAATACCAGATTTAACTACACCATCTCTATACATCTCATCCTTCAGCTACTGCTTTTCAGTCCACTCAAGAGCAAGGAGAGCCCTCAGCCTTGCTCTCATTTTACTTCTTGCCCACACCAGGGTAATACCCATGAGGTGCAATGCTTTCTCCTATCCCAATCACAGTGCCAGATTGGTCAGGATCAGGACCTGCTTCAATCCTTCTTCTCATTTTCTTTGCTCAAGGTTTAAGAAGATCCTGAAGATTCACATCCCAGACCCCGAGAAGTTCTTTCCTCCACTTGTTTCAGTTCATGGAGGTGACATTCAGGTATGGGACTAGGGATGGAGCCATGTGGACGTGAGTAATGAGGGAAAGGAGGGTCCAGCTAAACATGCAGTTTTGAGACCTACATATGCACACCTGACACATGTGCCTGTAGCACCAGCTGCCAAGTCCTCTGCTCAGAAGAAACCTTCTGACCTTCCAAAACCTGACCTCGGCTGAGGCATCTCTAATTACAGAACTGAGAAATGGCAAACCGCACAAACCTCAGCAGGCTGCTCCCCTAACAGGGAGCCCGAGAGAAAACAAGGGGCTTGCAGCAGGGAGCTTGGCCTCTCGGGTCCCCTTCAACCCCTGTTCAGTCCCTCCCTGTGTGCTCTAGGCTGCCTAGATCCTCCCCAGATTTCCTGCTGTGATCTCCTCCTCCTGGCCCTCAGCCTTTCCTCTGCCCCTAATGTGAATGGCCGTCACACTGGGTGGCACTTTGCTGTTCTCCGCATTCTTGTTGTCTCTTTTCCTTCTTTCTCCACCTCCACTTTCACCCGTCCCCTGGTCTCATTGTGGGCACAGGCAGCTGCAAGTAGACAGTTACCATTCTGTGCAGCACTAAAGGGAGGGTCAGATGCAAGGCATGGCAGGTGATCCCAAGGGGCATCTCTCTCTAAGAAGGATGGAAAAAAACTGCAGAAGGTCCAGAGGACAGCAAAGCTTTGGCAAAGCCTAAGTGCAAAAAGCCTTAGAAAGCTTGAACTACAGGGGAAGAGTGCAGAGTAGGGAACTGGGGGTGTGCACTGGGCACTGAAGACACTTTGCAATGCAGAAAGTACTAAAAATAATGGCTTTACTGGCCATAAAGGCAATGAAGTTGGATGTAACCAAAAACAGTTAGTTTTTAAGGATACCGATGCACTCATAATGAGTGTGGACATCTAGGCACAAGGAGCCTGGAAGAGCATTTGAGATGAGAAATCTGCACAGTGCCATGTAGATGTATCAGAAACTGGTTCAGCACCTGGGAACAGATTGCATGAGAAGCATCTCGTACTGCTTTTCATGTTTCCACCTTCATCTTACAGCCTTGTAGGGGTTTTTTCTTCCTTTAGTTTTATCCTCCAACTTCCATTCACCCTCCAGAAATCTCAAAACATAAGCTTGCAAGATCCAGTTTTGATTTCAAAGTGACGGAAAGACATCATTTCTCTGTAAATCCTGCAGATAAGATATCATGAAAGTGAATTTCCCTCCCCACCTCCAGCAACTCTTGCTGAGACAGAGAAAAGGTCACCTGATGGCCGTGGGTGCTCAGGAGAAGCACTGAGTGGTAAACTTTGTGTTTCTTTCCCATCAGAAATGGCTCTCCTCCCCATTCTCCACATCGTCCTACTGTGTGAACAGCACAACCCCAGAGATCTCCATGCTTGAGGTGGTGCAGAAGAATGACCAGGAATCACAGTTTCTACTTCCCAAGGGCACCCTAACTCCTGAACCACCCTTAGAAACCAGTGGCCACTCTGTATCCAGCTGCTTCACCAACCAAGGCTACTTCTTCTTCCCCCTTTCCAACTCCTTTGAAATCGAGCCCTGCCAGGTATACTTCACCTATGAGCCTTTTACCCAGGAGGGAACTGGCAGTGAGAATGGTGAGCTTTACCATGCTCTACCCTCCCCAGACCTCTACACACTGGCAGAAGACATGCCAGTGCTGTCCCAGAACTTCTTGCACTGTACCAAGGCAACCCAGGGCTTAAAAAGCAGCTCCCTCATGGAAAAGATGGAAGGTGAATCCCAGCAGGCCATGGTTATTTCTGGGGTTCTCCAGCCAAGTGGAGGCACCTCACCAACACCAGTTCTGAAAGAGAATGAGAAGGTGACAAACAAAGCAGCTTTAAAACCTCCTGGGGCCCCGTGCCAGCTAGACGCTGACTTTCCTGACCCACCAGACGTGGATGACAGCAATACTGCTAATGTAATGGAGGGCAATGGGGAAGCAGGTCCTCCGACTGATCCCTGTACACCAGCAGTACATGATACCTCTTCTTCCTCTCAGCCTTCACCTCTAAGGCAAAGTCAGAATGAGGATTCGTGCAGAGCAGCCTGCCCCAGCCAGGATCCAAACACGAGTGCCTACCTTTCCCTGAGGGACCTCCAGTGCAAGTACAGCTATTGCTCTGTCTAGGATCTGCCCGGAGGAAACCCACAGGTAGAAAAGGCCTTCTCTGCAGGGAAGGCTAGAGAGACAGGTTTTCTATCCAGGGCAAGAATATGGCTTCAGCATCAGACCCATTGGGACTGTTCTTTAATGAGGCTGGAGAGCACAGTTACTCTGGACAGCTGCAAAACCAGGAAAGGGGTAGGATGGACAAAGTGTAAATTCACGGATGTCTAAATGGGTAAACACCAGTTCCCAAGGTAAAGCGTTAGACCACTGGAAATGAGAGGACAATTTGTATGGAGAACTGGGCTAGTTGCAGTAGAGCAACAGATGGAAAATGATAAAGGCATGTTAAAGCTGTTCAGTGGTGACACAGCTAATGGAGACATATAAGCCTGATTTTTAGGCATACAGGCCAACAAGGACTCACCTTTGTAACTGAACCCGTTTCTCTGCTATTACTGGATCTGACATCATAGAAACCCCTTCCTGAGCTGCTCAAGTGCCATCCCAAATTGCACCAGCTTGTTTTTAACTTTCCAGCTCCTTAGTAGGAGGCTGTACCTGCACTTCCATGCTCTGCATCTTGGTGTAAAATAGCACTCAGTTTTGATGCTGGGCAGCCACATGGTCCATTTGCCTCATCCCACCTAAAAACCTCTAATGGGAGGGAGAAATGCCTGAAAAGGTAGATATGAGATTTTGTACAAGGGACAGTAGCACTGCTGGTCAGTGCTGTGGCCAGTGATGAAATGGAAAAAGACATCTGACCAAGGGAGTAACTTTTCCTGTGGCGTCCCCACTTCATGTTTTAATCAGAGATTACATTCTAAGTTACTCAGTTCAGCTTTGGACTTGAGTCTCTAAGGTAGGCTCAGAGCCCCAGCTATGTCAGCTGTCTAAGGCAATGCAGTGTAAAAACAAATTCCCATAATTGGGTTAAAAATAGTGGGGAAATGCCCTACCCCATCCCCCACACCTTTCCCCCAGGTCTGATGATGGCAGTAAAGAGAACACACACAATTTCCCATTCTTGCTGCAATATTTTTCATGAAATCGAAAGCCTCTCTGCCCTGCTGGCAAGATACAGTTATTTAACGACGATAAGCTGATTGCAGAATAGTTCATCCCACATCCTGTATTAGTGGAAAACATCACAACACTGCTGCCCATTCCTTCCATTGCTCAGGGGAAACCATTGCCTAATTAGAAGCAAAGATGTGATGAATAAGCCCAGAAAACTAACCCACAAATCAGCACCTTTGCTGAAAAGAAAACCCCAATGCACTCACAAAGAATGGGGATAGCAAAGGCCATGTTATGATTTTTGTTTTTCCTTTGCATTTGCTCATCTCATTTCAGAAAAAGCAGCTCAACATGGAAAGTGCCAAGGCAAAGGAAGACAAGCTGTTCTGATTACACACATCCCTGCATTAAACATTTGTACTGTCTATCTGCTTTCTTGTATATTTCTGGACTACTCAGCAGTGGGAAAATATCAGCCCTGTGATAAGAATCCTTCTAAGAATTTTAGTATCAAAAAGGTCAAGGATATCAAATTCATTACTTCTGTCACCCCTGTATCACCTAGAATTAATTCTTCCTTACCCCTGTCAGTACAAACATTGAGCTTCCCCATTGCCACAGTTCCACGCTGTTACCTGACCTTGCGTTATGCAGATGGAATGTCACTGTGAGTCCCAGCTATGGGGTACCCATTGGCTAGGATTTCACCTCAAAAGTGCTGCTCAGAGAAGCTGAGTCTGAATGTAACTGTGAGGGATGGGGGAGCTAAACCTCTCCTCTCATCAGCTTCTTCACCACCTGCATCAAACGTGGACTGCTCCGTTGTCTGCAGGAGACAAGAGATGAAGAACTCCCTACAGCTTCCTGCATAAGGAAGCACAAGGCTTGCCCAGCTGCTTGTTAGACATTGAAAATCTTCCCAGATGGACTTCAAAAAGACATGCTGCATCCCATGCCCCTGATGGGCAATTTGCTGTTTTACATGGGCCAAGGATCCTAGTTGTACTGGTGGCTATCCTGTCCCAGTGTAGGTCTTCATAAGCTTTTCACTGATCCTTGCTTCTGAGTGCAAAAGAATAACTTTGCCTCTTTGCAAATAAAAGAAATATTTAGTAATCTACAGTGGTTTTCTGTCCTTTGGTGTGGGGGGAAAGAGTTAACACGTTTTCCAAATAGATGACTATGCAAAGCTTTGCTCAATATACCTTTAGCCTGCCTCCCTACTTGCTCCCCTCACAAAATCAGACACCTAAAACAGAAAGCAGAGCTGGAGTTGATCATGCCACAAGGGCCTGAGGACCATCCTGCTGGCTCAGTACTTTTCCCCCTCCTTGTGAAAATGCTGACAGGTTTCGAGCTGGCAAGCTGTTAGTACTGCATTCGCAGCCATGCTGGGTGTGAATATGTGACACGTACCAAGGCAGGAAGTGCTCAACATCAGATCTGATGATAACTGGACCTTTCTTCCAGGAAGACAAGATCATGTGGTCTTGTATGTGAGTAACCAAGGTCTTGAATACTAGAAGCATAACATTCTCGGTGATACGGCACCCTTTCTCTGCTGACTCCTCAAGCTCCTTGGAAATGTCACATGGGGAGCAGTTCCTTCCAAAGCCAATGTGAAGGCACAGTGTATGGTTCACAAAGCCACAGAGATGCTATGATAGTGTCCACCAGTACCAGAGGGAAACAGAAGGGGAACACCAGTATTGTGTGGAAAATATTGAGCTATCAGCCACAAGCATGAGTCCTCTCCTTATCTTAAGGCTAGGGACAGCAATGATAGCAGTCACATCTCTCATCAACCTCTTCCCAAGGTACCTTGTTCATACATAGACATTAACTCCCAGTCCTCTCCCACATCCCCCTTTTTTTTTTTACTCTGGAGAAGCAGAAAGTAAAGGGTACTTGCAGTAAAAGAATTCCTCTGAAGTCAGATCTGATCAAGGTTTTGGGTCTTTGGTTGATTCAAAAGCCTGCGGTGATAGATGTGGTAAGTTTGCTTAGGTAGATCAGACTGAGATTCTGCATTTTTTGTTCTGCTGAAAACAACAGAGAAGGAGGATGCTCCTTTCCAGGAAAGCTGGACACAAAAAAAGTAGGTCTCTGGCATTGGAAAATACCCTCACCTGAGTTCTGGCCCACTGTGGCAAACCCTCATAGTATAAATTTGGGAAAGTTATATACAAATATATGTATGCCTACACACGTAGCTAGTCCCCAGTTACCTAGGGAAATTTTGGATCAAAGTAACTTCTAAAGAGAAACCTGCTCTCTCACGTCTCTTGGGCAGTTCTGAAAGCAGCTCTTATTGCCATTGCATGCCTCATTTTCCCATATGTACAGCAATTAGTCAGTTGGGCTAACGACATTGACATATTCCCAGACAAACCCTGCAGCTTTTCATCCACATTTAACATTTATCTACTAGAATCCACTGTGAGGCAATGAGAGCAATGGCTTTTCAATCTTCTTGCAGTCCTGGACTAAACCTGAAATAGTGGCAGAGCTGAAGACAGCTATCCATGCCCAGCTGCCAAATAAGCCCTAATGAGCTCTGGCAAAGAAGAGCTCAGCCCCAGGTCAATGCCACTGAATGGAGCTCAGTCCCAGGTCAAGAGTTGCTTATGTCCACATTCCTTCCACCCATTTATTGACAGAATAACTCTATTTACTCTGCTCTAGCTGGAGTGTGGTTCCTTTTTTGGAAAACAAAGGGGCATGTACAGAGCTGCAGGGCTGTAAGTAGAAGGTGGTGCAGGTAAGGTAGACGAGGAGGACCTGCGGCTAGAGGAAAGCAGATGCTGCAGGGAGGATTGAGTGGCTGCGCCACAAAGTGAAGGGAACACAGTGTCTGGAAAGTGGTCAGCCAGAAGACAAGACATAGGCAGGTTGGGACTGAGAGACACCACGTTTTGCTTTCATCTGCATGACCACTGCTGTAACCGGACCCTCTGCCTACTGTCATCGTCCCTCCTTCAAGCAATCTACGCCTGCCAGCCAGCATCTGCTCCATCTCTGTGCTGGGGACCACACACCTTGTGCTTTGTCTCTCCCTCCAATGGGACTAAGGAGTGTAGCTAAGAAATACAGCAGTTGCTCAGCAACTCCTTATCCCACAAGGAAGACAACGTAAGCTATCTGCACCAGCCACCTGGGTTGTTCTCCTCTGCACGGCTGGAGGTGCTTCTACCCTGACTTGTTCCAGGCTCAGCCTGCGGATCTTCTCCCTCCAAAACCTCCATTTCAGACAAGAAAAAAACCATCGTACGGGGTGCACTGACCCATCGCAGGAGGACGGTGCAGGACAAAGGTCGAGCTGAAGGGATATGGCACCACGTTATTGATCTCTGAGACAACCTTGAGCTTGGGTAAATAAACGTCCTCCTCTCTCCCCCCTCTCCATGCGTGTGTGAGCTGGCTTGCATAGGGGGTGTGGGCCAAGCCTCACAGATGGCAACAGGCTTCAAAGGTAGGTCTGCAGCTCCAGGGGAAACCCCAGTGCCTACCATCAAACCTTCTAACAAAGAGACTCTGCTGCTGCTGTTTCCTGCCTTCCTGCCCCTCTGTCTGTGGTTCTTTGCTAGTGCCTGCTGTTTCTGAAGGGATGTTGTGATAGCAGCAAAGTGCCTTTGCTATTCCAGACTGCCCAATTTGGTTCACTGGCGAAGAGATGCTCCTCAGGGGTTGCATAGAAGGGTGACCCATGAGAAGCAAGGGAGGGCAATCTCTGCTGGGCCTGTTTGTACGATGTGTCTCTCTAGAAGAGTGTATTAGAGCAGCAGGCATGTGACTGATTGTCCAAGTGCTGATGTTCAGTACTTGGTTTAATGTTTTGAGGTGAGCTACCTGGTGCTTGCTTTCTGCAAGTATATTTTCATGTTGCCAGGCAGCATGGAGGGCTTGGAACTCAGTAAGTGGGAAAAGCAAGAAGGCTGAGGAGCCCGCTCGCCCCTATCTTTGGAATGCTTCATAGCACCCATGCAGGCTAAAATGTGTGTGAGGCAAGCCATCTCTCCCCACATCTGCAGCAAGTCCCTCCCATTCACTCATACACACCATTGGGCACAAAGGGGACTCATAGACATGTAGACAGGGCACAGGCATTTCCCAAAACCCCTGTGCCCTCCCACCTGGAGGCTTTCACACCCCTTTCCTCTCCAGACACAGAGACACAGAAAGTCTTTGGGGGCAGCCATGCACACAGTAATGGCAGAAGAATGGAGAAGGAAGTTGGGTCAGATAACCAAGATTAATGTGGCTCCCTTCATCAATGGCATTTCCTACCCTCAGAGTCTGATGCAGACAGAAGGGGAGTGGTGGAGAGAAAGCAAAAGAAGCATCATGGGGGAGACAAGGGGCAAAGGAAGACAGAAGATGTGCCCTGGCACAAGCAGAGGGGGGTAGAGGTCTGAATGTTACTCAGGTTATCTCTCCTCACTATCTAAACTAGCATGGGCTTAGCCCTGGGACATACGATCTGGTCAGAATGGCAAGGCTTGCTTACTTTTAGAGACAGAGAGAAATGGCACAGCAGGCAAAGGGCAACTTCTGCCTCCCAGGCTCTGGCTGGTTTGTGCAACTTCTGTGAGCATCTGAGATCACTGATTTTCTATTGTAGTGATTTCCAGGTCAATAAAATACCAGTTTTAAAACTATTCCCAGCCTGGGAAGACCACACTTGTGTCTCTGGAGAAATTCATTATTGCACTCATCTGCAGTTTTGGCAGAAGCAAACCCCAAGGAATGCCTTTGAAAATTTAGAGATTATCAGAAGGCACAGACAGGACAGTGCTCTGGAAGCCTGTCTCCCACAAAATTAGGAGATTTATTCACGTTTGCACTGAGCAGAGTGGCGGCCCAGAGATCTCTTGGGGCTATAGAGAGGAGCACAGAGATGGCTGAGCACCTCTAGAGACAGATGTGAAGGGAAGCAGAAAACTCATCCTGACCATGGAATGCTGTGTCACTAGATGCCCCTGATGGAGGCTGAGGAACAAGAGGAAGATGCTAACTCCTTCTCAAAGGACAAGTGTGAGACTAACTCACGTGACTGCCTCCGTTATGTGCCTGTTGGGATAACCTTTCTTCTGCTGGCTGGAGCTGCTGCAGCAACCTGGTATTTCCTAGGTAAAAATCCAACATGTTTTGTCCCCACACAAGAGGTGTATGTGGTGCAGTCAACACAATGCCCACCCCAAAATGTGTTAGTGACTCTGAGTGATCTTTACACATGGGTAAACCCCTCTGTCCTATGTATCAGCAGGGTAATCCAGTAGTGTCTTCTGTTGACAGACTATAGACCATGGCACCTGGAACCAGCTATCCTGCAGTATTACTGTGGCAGCCTCCAGGTCCTCAATCGCCAGTACTCCGCAGACCTTGGGCAGGTGGAGTCCAGAGCCTTCTGGTTGGAGTCAGCTAAGCTCCAGAATATGGTGAGGCCAATTTCATGACCAGAGCTGGCCCTGAGGCAGTTCAGTGAGTAGAAGGAGGAAGGGGTCAGGTACCCTTATCCAAGTGACAGACTTGGTGGGTCTCTACAGCAAAAGGGATGAAACATAGGGTTGGCCATAGGTCCTTTGCCACTGTAACATTGCACAATATTTATCAGACGACATTCTCGTTACAGCTGAAAGAACTGATTCGTGCCACAGAGCTGGGTCGATATTACAACTCGAGCGCAGTGTATGCCTTTGGGTGAGTAGCACCCACAGCATATTTGCTTGTTCATGTGTGAAAGCTTCCAGTCAATTCTACTCTGGTTTCATCAAAATCTGGCTGTGGCAAACTGCTGCAGTCCCTACCATGGGCTGTAGGTTAGGCTGGGTAGCCCAGATCCAGAATGGCAGAGCTGGGGTTGTTTTGATGTTTGTTTTCATCCAAGGTCATGATGAAAAGCCAAAACTGAGGAATTTTTCAGAGAAGCAAAAGTTCAAGAGAAAAAAAAAAAAAAAAAAAGAAAGAGCTTGGCATTCTCAGAATCTAAGCAAATGGAAATTAACTTTCTAATTCAAGAAAGTCATTTTATGGCCTGGTTCAAGGCACCAGAAGGGAGAGGCTGGAATGCACCGTGGAAAAGGCATTCCAGCCAAGAAAGCACGGTCCATATGGGAATAGGGGAACAGTGGAACTGGACAGATGTGGTACTACAGCTTTGTAGATCAAGAAAGCAGGAGTAACTTACAAACTGACATACATATTGCTTTTGTTTTTTTTTTCCATGGAAAACTACTCCCCTGAATATGTCCTTCAGCTAAGGAAAACTGCAATTTTAATGAAGCTCCATTTTCAACTGAGAAAAGTTTCACTTTCAATTCTTCCTCTAGCCTTTTACTGAACAAAGGTTTGCTCAATTTTCTCTGCCAGCTGGTTGAACAGAGCTTTCCCAGCCATAGTATCCTGCATCTCGAGCCTGCCCACCATTAATGGCTGGTAAGGTACTGAGTTATAAATCATCCACTTGTCACCACTGAGACGTGACACAATCAAGTCTTGAGTGCTTCTTTTCGGCCCCTGGTCAGTAGTAACCAAAGGTCATTTCTGCCTGAAATGAGACCAGTCATTAGAAGAGTCCTGATTAATTATCACATTAATTTGACCACTTACGGTCATCACTGAAGCCAGATGGCATAAAATGGCTTCCTCCCCTAAAGGACTGAGCAGTAACTAGCACTGTGGACATAGCAGCTCTCACATCCCACAGAGTGGTTCCTCTGTATCACAGCAGAGATCTGGAAGGCCAACACAGATAGGTCTGATTTGTGGAAAAACAGCAGGGAGTTAATCTCTGGGGTTTTCCTCTCCAGTGATTCTGGAGAGGAGGGCATGGACTTTTAACATGCTATTTCTCTGTTAGGGAGGGGGCTCTGACATTCTTCTTCTGGTTTGCCCTTGAAATCCCCGAGAGTCAGCAGCAGGAGATGACTGCCGAGAGGGTAAACACAGTGCTCCACCAGGAGCTCTCCACCAGCTTCAACAGCTCCGGCAGCCTGTCCTACCAGACAGAGTACATGGTCAACCCAGACTCACTGGTTCTGCTGGGTAAGTACCAGCTGCTCAGCTGTGGTCTGAGTAGTCAGAAATGCTCTGAGATTTTTAAGGTGCTAAAAGGAGGTTAGGAAAACAGGCCAGAGGCCACTATTGAAAGGGATAAGGGAAATGTGAACAGAATAGGGAAGAAGTGAGGATCAGGAGATAGAATTACACGTGTTTCTTCCTGACAGAGAACTGAAGTTTGATTAAAAAAAAACCCAGAACCCCTAAAAAATTCTTCCTTTGAAGGATTAAATATTGTTAGAGATACACCTGACCATGACCAGCTGGGTAACTTTTATTCTCCCATCAGCTTTGGCTTCTGTGGAGCAAGATCTTACACAGATCACGACTTTGATCAGCTCAGCTCAAAAATAGCAAGCAATTAGGTTTCCTACTTCCCTTTGGGAGATTATTCCAAGCTATTGATTGAGAGAAGAACAAAGGCACCATACCTGAGTCACCACTTGTTTTCCTCTGAGACACAGCACTGTTGCCATTTCATTTCTCGACATATAATATTAAGGATTGTTTCTTTTTGCCCACAGCGAAGATCACAGCCTCTTTAAAAAGCTACCCTTACAGAAATTCTTTAAAATAAGTGTTAAATAAAGGACTAGGGATGTGTCTATATTCAATGCAACCAAGCCCAGTGGAATTTGTATTTGGTCTTTCTAATGAGACTTAACTTCTCAGCTTTATCTGATTTCCCTTAGAAAGCCCCAAACCTCACAGGTTTTAAGATACATTGGTTTTCTTTTCTCCTCTTGGGACTCTTGTTTCCAAGTTTCTTCTTCATTTCCAAGTTTTTTTTCCTATACATTTTATCTCATGTTTTTCTAAGGTGAATCTTATTTTAAATATCCCACCCTCATTTTCTGTAACTTTTCCCTCCATATCTCAATTGTTTTATCTTGGAGGTAATTTTTTTGGTGTCCCCAAAGAAAATTTTATTTCCTGAAAATGACTTTAAACTCCCTCATCCGGAGCATCAAGTTAAGATCTTACTCTGAAGATACATAAGCATCTCATGAGGGCATGTCCTCCACAGTTACCATTAGTCACTCATTTCTACTAATTATGTGTTTCCAGCATACCAGACTTTATGCTCAACCAATTTAAATTAACTTTCTTAAGAAAGGTATCATGAGGTATTATGCTAGATGCTTCCAAGTCAGCCCATCTAGCATTTTCCCTTTATCTACTCACTTCATAATGTAACTAATAAACAAAGAAAAATGATGGTGCCATTCTTTAAACTGTTCCCATTTCCCTCTTATTTGCATCCGTGTCACTGTTTTACTCATTCCAGCAGACCACACTTCTTTCTGGTTTGGTATTTACACACCAGTGGTAGCTTCTTCAGCTCCTTCTGCTTTCTCTAGTCCTTTCCACCCGCCTCCCAGAAGCACAGTCTAGCAACTAAGGCAAAAACCAGAAATTTCTTGTACTGCTGGGCCAGGGTGACCTCAAGCCAGTGACTTAACCTTTGGCTTCATTTACTCTGAAAAATTGGAGTGAAAAAATAGCTAGCTATTAAGCAAGCTATTAGCACTCCATTGCTTTCTGACAGACTCATTTGCTGGCCTCCTTAAATGCTAAGAAACAGAGCTGCAAACCATTGACTAGCACAGAACCTTTCCAATGTTTCAGTTTTACTAACAGCTCCACTTGTCCCAGGACACTGGCTTACCCTTTCTCCCAAAGAGTTTCAGGACTACCTTCTCCTTATAGGAACTCAGTCTTATTACCTTCAGATGAAAGAGTACTTAATATCAATTCAGTATACGTCCTTCCCTACAGCACATGCACTTCTCTAGGAGCCTGCTTTACGCCGGCAGGATTGTCTTTTCCAACACATCTGGTTTTGCTATGACAAGTCTGCTTAGCTCTCCCCACAGAATTGCAAACTCTGCTTAGGAACTATAAAAAAACAAAGCCCTGACCTAGGGGAGCCCCCAACAGCAATTGTCACACCCAATTGACCTCATGGTGCCTTTTATTTTGGCAATTATTCTCAGTAGCACCTGATCTCTGGTGGCTTCCAGTTCAGCTGGAAGGCTGGAGCAAAGCCTAGCTCTCCTAAAATGTTGTCCACCCTATGACTTTGTTTTGCATAGATTTGTAGTCCTTGCTGGTGACTTTCTCTGCATCTCCCTCCTGCAGAGGGGGATTCTGTAAGGATGTTGAGTAGCTCATCAATCGGTGGTCATCAAATGAGACCTCCTTCCACACCCCCAGTAACTCACACACTTTCTAGTGAGGGTTATTTAAACTGGGAGAGCAGGGGAGGGGAGGGAAGATGGTGAAGGCTCTGGGAAGTGGGGTTGTGCCCTGTGGTGTGGTTGGCGGAGTGGTAGGGTGGCTCCCTGAAGCAATGCGCAGGGCATGCTTCCCCATGCTCCTGGGCAGGGGAAGAGGTCCTGGAACAGCGCAGAAAAATGGGCAAGGAAAGGTGGTAGAGAAGCCCATGGTAGGCTGGAAGTGTGGACTTGGGCTGTTGGGTTTGGTGCAGAGGCCAGAGAGATTTCTCAGAGAGATGGGCTGGGGAAGGCATGACTGAAACAGGTTCCTGAGAGCAGATGGAGAAGTACCTGGAGGATGGCCCATACTGAAGTTGTGAGCAAGCCATTTACACTGGAAGGAAGGGAGTCATCACCTGCCATGCTAGTATTCAGATGCTACCAGTTTTATCTTTTTGTTTATCTTCCTTTATGTATTTTCTTTCTAACAGAGTCCAGTGTGAAAGACATAGTAGTGCTGAAATCCACTCTGGGTAGGCTATCTTTCCTTTCCTTTTGAGTTTGCAACTTTATGGGAGGGATTTTTGCAGGGCACAGAAAGTTTCTTGGCTTCTGGAGTTGTAAATCCTGAGAACGGGAGATGAGAAGAGCAGCAAGGGAGCACCAGTGTTACCGCTCGGTCAGTTCCAAACTACGTGAAGCAGCTACATGCTGGGCGGCTTTGAGCATCCTGACACCTCTGCCCCAGTAGCACATGACTGTGCAAAGATACCAGCTCCCAGCTGCAGTGCAGCCTCCTTAGTCTTGTCCTAATGAATCCTAATGAATGAGTCCTAATGAATCCCATCAGATTGCTTGGTGTACTGGTACAACAATCCCAGGCTCCATGGAATTTTGCTGAGTGGAGATTCTCCTGAATGGCTATGCACTGGATGTGTTGTCCATCATTTAGGGATCTGTTGCCTCAACAATGTTTGAAGATGCTTTTAGTAATTCCAGGCAGTGTTGCAAGTGCTATGGCTGGGAGCCTGCATCAGCTATACTGTTAGAAACTCATCTTTAAGCTGACCTTTATTCAAAAAACCTGATATGGAAGCCTGCTGAAACCTGGAAGCTAGACGAGAAAGTTGTAAAGCAGGGGAGAATAAGGGGGTGAGAGAAGAAAGAGGGGAAGAAGAAAATAGAGCTAGCAGAAGATAACTGTGCTGTGCTGATATTTAAAGCCTACAGTAGTACCAGCTTAACCAAGGAAGAGAGGTCAGTTTTTATAGAGAGAAACTGGGGCAACAGTAAAAAGGGACGGTTGCCATCACAACATATGCAAAAGTAAACTGAGATCACTGGGATGAGTCAGCCTTACCCTGAAATAGGGCTCATTCACATTGATCTCCCAAGAGACAATACCATATCTTAATTTCCCTTACCACCACCACTATGCCCTGCTTTGCCTCCACTTAGATCATCTCACGGTTTCAATCCCTCTGTCTTCTCTCTGGATTCAGGTTGCTACAGGTACACCTATGTCCAGGAGGATGATGTCCTAAGGCTTGAGGGCCCTGACTACCTGGCCTCCAGTTGTCTTTGGCACCTCCACAGCCTCAAGGGCTACATGATCAAGCTGCGCTTGGAGTGGACCCTGACGGACTGCAGGGACCGCCTGGCTATGTACAACGTCGCCGGGCCCCTGGAGAAACACCTCATCACCTCGTAGGTAGCCCCTGAGCAGGGCAAGCACGGTGGGGAAGCCGGGCAGGATGGTGCGACACACCACAGGAGGGGAAGGTGTTAGACTGCATCAGAGGAAATTCTCTTTGATGCAGAACGTGCCTCATGCTGATGAGCCAAAGTCACTGATGTGGGATATCACAGAGCCAGCCGTGCAGCCTTAGAGACTACAACAGCACGAGCTGTCTCTCTGCTGGCCCGTTATTTGACTCAGTGCCTCACAGCAGGCATGTGCTGTGGATAACACAGACATCCATTGTCTCTTTCTCATTCTTCTTGTTTGTTGCTTGCTTCACTCCTAACCTTTTACCTCTTTCCCCTGAGGATCTATGGCTGCAGCCGGCAGGAGCCCGTTGTGGAAGTCCTTTCATCTGGCCCTGTCATGTCCATCGTGTGGAAGAAAGCCATGTACAGCTACTATGACCCTTTCATCCTCTCAGCACAGGCAGTGCCCCTCGAAGGTGAGGAAGGCTGGAGAAGAGAGGCCATAGATACAGAAAGGACACAGGTTAATTCCTACATCACAGTTCCTAAAGGTGCTTAATCCTCGTTAGGGTCAAAATTCACTCTGTGTTGCAAGGGTAAAAGTGGTCAGTAAATAGGTTAGATGCTGCTCCCTCACACGGACTCACACTTTCATATCTGGTCCAAGTCTTTACAGCCTAAGGTCTGGCAAGCAGAGCCCAAGTAATTGTGATACAAGAAGGCCAAGTTTTCATGCATGGACAAACCAGATGAGGCCTGGACATCACATCCACACGCACTTGCCAATAAATATCAATTCAATATGAGCCTAAAGCAGCAATTTACATTACCATTACCCTCTCTGGACAGGAGAAGGAGGCTAAGTCTTGCCAGGTGGAGATGGCCGCTTGCAGGGGGATTGAAGTGGAAGATCCCAATCGCCTTTAGCATCAAGCCTTAGAGCCCTTTTTCTCCTGCAGTAGGATGAGTATATGGCATCCCCAAACTGAGGCTGAGCTGAGAAGTACAAAGCTTTGAATGTCTGTATTTACAGCCTGTGAAGTGAACATAACCCTGCTAGAGAGCCTGGAGCTGCAGGGGAAGATCGGCACCCCACACTACCCCAGCTACTACTCACCCAACACGCAGTGTACCTGGCACATGATGGTAAGAGCCAGTTCCCACAAGAGAATCCACCCCATCCCTGACACCCATGCCCACATTCAGGGGAATAAGGGTTACAGCTGGTGCTCTCCATCAGACCTCCATGAGAAGCCAGCAGAGGGTGGCACCCTGCCTAGCCTCCACATAATGTGTGTTTCTGAAGGGAAAAGAGTCTGATATTGGCACAACCAGCAGAGCTACCCTGGGCTGCAGCACGGCCCCAGTTTAGAGGGTGCTCCCTTCTGTCCTGCAATGTGTGTATTGACAGCTTTCCCCTTCACATCTACCCTGCTCGTTTCTGTCCTATGGAGTGAGCTGCAGCACTCACAGGAGCCATGGACAATCTGCTCTGGACCCCTTGCCTGCAGGTCCCATCCCTCGACTATGGGGTCACCTTGTGGTTTGATGCTTACTCGCTCAGCAGACAGAAGCACGACCTGCCCTGTACCCAAGGCCAGTGGATAATCCAGAACAGAAGGTGTGTCCCGGGATCCTCATTTCTGACACTCGCTTCCCACCTGGGATTAAACCTCTGCAGGTTCCCTGCTCACTTCAGCCATCAGGTCTGAGGAAGGACAGGCTATTGCCACACTGAATGGCCACCGTTCTTGCTGCTGCCTCTTGCTTTTCTAGCTCTTTTTCAGCCTATTTCATTCACAGGCTCCCCTGTGAGCACATTTATTGCAGAATTGCTTTAAGTTACCAGCCTGTCTTCTCTGACTTGCTGTTTGGATCAGGCTTTCTAGTGTGTCCTTGGTGTCCTCCCACATCTCCTGTGTTTGCAAATCTGCCTGTCACCACCTCTGCAATATTATCTGTGTGCCACTGCCTTCCACCCACCTCCGTACAGACCTTCTGCCTAGCTCCATATCCTCCTGCCTTGACTGCAGCTGCTTTCCCCTGCAGGACTTCCCAAAATTAGCACCCATACATAGATGGGGCTTCTGCCACCACCGAGAGATGCTGCACTCCCATCTCCCCAAAACAGGCTTGGAGATGGATGGATCCATGGCTTTTGTTTTTCTCCTACATACTGCAAAATTGCCTCTTTTCCCCTCCAAAACTTCCCCCAGCCTGTCTCATTAACCTCCTCTGCACTCCTCCTGTGGGGGTAACTTCTTTTCCTCTCAAGTGTCTTACCCAGAAGCTATGTTCACCTGCTTTAGGATTTACACTTCTTCTCTCCCTGCCTTCCTCTCTTAAACTGTCAGCACCACAGTTACACTGACATGGCTTTTTCAGGAAGGTAAATGCAAGGAATTAGTTGTTCTGTGTGGTCTGAATTCAGCTCAGAAAGTGGGAAATGCCCAAAGGCAGGGTTGCTCTGGACTCTGGATCTCATGCCATAATTGAAGGCATTTTCCCCACACCCAGACTGTGAGGCCCCCTTCCCACCCCAGCCTCACTGAACCCAGTTGGTTGTCTTCTTCCTCTCTGCCTGAGGCATTCTGCTTGTGTTTGCTCCCCAGACTGTGTGGTCTGCGGACCCTGCAAGCCTACGCTGAGCGGATCTCAGTCACATCCTCTGCTGATATCACCATCACCTTCACCTCACAGATCTCCTTAACTGGACCCGGCGTACAGGCAGCTTACAGTCTGTACAACCAATCTGACCGTAAGTTCGGGCTCCTGCCTGCTCCTCACTGGGATGGTGGCTACCAGCTGCCCCTGTGCACTTGGCTTGCGTTAGAATAACCACCAGACACATCCCATGAGTCCTAGATGCCATCAGCACTTCAGGCACGTGCTCACAAATGTGCACACATTCATCTCCCAAAGAGAATAGGTATTTATGTGCAAAGCTGTTTCTGCACATGTGGCCCTGCCTCATGCTGCAGAGCATCCGTGTGCCAAAATCCAAGGTCAGAGAGTTGACTACAGCCTCACTCCAGTGCTCACATCATGGACTGGCCTTGGGAATTCAGTGAGAGACCAGCTTGAAGTGGCTTTTATTTCAGTTATGAAAGCTCTTAGAGAGAGCTGTTTCCCGCTCACCTTGGAATCTGTGCAAGTGAGAGACAAATAAAACCACACACAAATACACATATGCATATATGCAAATGCACACCCACAGTCTGTCTTTCCAAGGTTTCTCCATCTCCCTCCTAGAGGGTGCCTGTAACATATACCGGTGCCTGAATATGCACACCTGCAACATGTCTAACACAAACCAAGTTTTGCCAATAACTCCGAAGGACCTGTTTCAGCTTTCACACAGCATTCGGAAGTCAGAGGTACAGCACACCATGCAGGTGGCTGTCCTGGCTCTTACCCATTGGTCCATCGAGAAGCAGGGACAGGGCCTTCCCTCTCCTGGTGTATAGCGTGGCTCTGTTTGCCCTTATTCAGAGCAAATGATGTGGCACACGTGGTGATGGGTGTATGCAGTCCTATTTTCAAGCCACAGGGCTCTGCTGCAAGGAAGTTTCCAGTCCCTGAGGACTAACTACTCTCTGGCGGTTCCACAGCCTGTCCCGGGGAGTTCCTGTGTTCTGTGAACGGTCTGTGTGTCCCAGCCTGTGACGGGATCAAAGATTGCCCCAATGGGCTGGATGAGAGAAATTGTGGTGAGTGATTTCTTTCCCTAGATGGTCCCTGCTCTCAGTAGGACACAGCCCCTTGCTGCTCCAAAGGCAGACAGAGATGGAAAGGATTCATTTAATCTAAGTACATCCTTGTACCTCCCCTCCAGGAGCTTAAAATTCTGCGTCCTTAAAAGCCTCAGACCACTGCTGTATGTCTTCAGCCTGCTCAGGAAAGAGCAGCAACACTTCTTGCCCCTGTGTACAGCATAGTCTTCCAGGGAGAAATCCCTACTGTCCATGCACTAAGTGCTCCAAGCAGCCTAAAAGAAGCGGAGTCTGTCCCTCACCTTGTCCTGCTCACCCTCTCTTCCCCAGCCCAGACAATCAACCTCAGCCCTGGCCGATAGCCCCCTCTGCTGTCACAGAACTCAGCATCCCCCTTCCAGCCCTTATCCTGCCCACATCTCCCCCAGCCCACCCACTGCCCTGCTCTCTCCCCTTTTGCCCCAGCCACTTGATCTGTACAGATCCTGTGAAGGTGTATATTGCACCCCAGGTTGAGAGTATCTAAGTCCTCAATCAGCCATCAGTTCTGCATGCCAACAGCAGTTAGTAGTGACGCAGACACCATCCCCAGCACGCCAGGACTCTCAGAAAGCCCCATTCTCATAGGAACAGCTATTCAGGCTCATGCATGGCACCTAATTCATCTATTCTCCCATCCCTGGTGTAAGTGGGGGCTCATCACACTGCTGCCACCACTTAGCTTTCATTAGCTGTCCCCTACAGCTGTTTTTCTCAGCTAGAAAGGTCCCTGAACCACTGAAGACAGTGGCCAATTATGAAAATTCAGAGGAAGGTATAGAAATGTCTAAAGTGAAAGGAAGGAGAAAACTTTCTCACTGAAGTTTTCATTCAGTGCTGGAAATCTGAGAGCTCTCACAGGATCACTGAGGTTGGGTTTTACACTGTCTGTGGTCTTGCTGATAGTGTACACTGTCCCATTGTCTAGCTGCCAGGGCTTTCTTGCTTCCCTCACGCAGACACAGGTACCCTTATAAATATCTAATCCTTTCTTGGATCTTGGCCCCAGGCATTTCTTGTGTCATTCAGTTCCAAGTTCAGACCAAGACTGAAGAAAAATGTATTTGTTTCTCAGTGCTTTCCAACATCCTGTCATATTTCAAAAAGAAAACAGAAATATCACCATTTCCTTCCTTCTTATACTCCTGCTACTGTTGCATCGCTGTTTACTCACTCCATGTCTGTATGGAAACATCCCTGTCTTTAAAATCAGTCTTCACATTGCCTCAGACCTTCATGCAACTTTCATCATCAGAAGCCTCATGCTAATTAATGAAGAAATTATAGTCATTGGAGGTACTGGCCCATCATGTTTGGTGTTGAATAGAGATGCACACTAACACTTGGCAAGTTCCTCCTATAGGAATCTATAACCAGAAGTCAGACTCTGTGGTGGCTGGGCACCTTAAGGCCATCTCCATCCATGCTGTTGGAGCTCACGGACATGGAGGAATCTGTTGTTGCTCAGGAGACTGAGGGGAGCAGCTGGTCTGTAGGGAAAGGTGACCCATGAGCTGAGGGTGACAGCAGTGAAGGAGGAACAGTGAGCTCACCATACAGGATGCAGTCATTCAGAACCCGAACAAGGCAAGTGGACCAGTCTGGGGGTGGCCACCTGGGGTCAACCAAGAGTCCAATGACCTCAAATTGAGTCCACAGTGATGAGGCGGGTCTGAGGACAAGCCAAGAACTCAAGGAGAGTTAAGTCAGCACCAGCAAAATGTAAGACAGGGTGAAGACATACCTGCAACATAGATCAGGCGAACACCACACAGTGACACTATGCCAGAGTTAGGCACTATACTAGAGCTACTCTTAATCACACCTTAGGTATGAGGTGGAGAAAGAGGTTGCAGAGCCTACTGGTGGACATAGGACCCGAACCTCATAACTGACACCTTCTCTGGCATGGCTAACTCCAGGGTGCTTCCCTCCCTTCCCTTGCAGTGTGCCCTGCAAAGTTCCAGTGCCATGAAGACAGCACTTGCATTGAGTTCAGCAAGGTCTGCAACCAACAGACGGACTGTGCCAATGGGAGCGATGAGGAGCATTGCAGTGAAGGTAGGGAGGGGACAAAAACCTTCCCCTATGCTCAGCCCAGGACTGTCAGTGATGTACTTCCCTCTTGTAAGGTGAAGGCACCAGCAGGGGGTTAATGAGCCCAACCTGGTCAGTGCTTGCTCTGATTGTAGCTGACCAAGCTTGTTGAGGACATCCCCTACCATCATTTATGGAGCTCCCCCATGCTCTCTGTTGCCTTTTTCCCTCCCACTCAAAGGACTTCAGGCTGCACCTACAACCTGCTGCTCCCTCTCTTTGCAGGGGTCCCCTGCGGTCCTTTCACCTACCGCTGTGAGGATGGGACCTGTGTGAAGAAACCCAACCCCGTGTGTGACACCACTGAAGACTGCAAGGATCTGTCTGATGAGAAGAGCTGTGGTGAGGAAATGCTCAGTCATACATGTGCCAGGCAGGTTTTGGATGACACAGAGCCCCCTTTTCCTCATTACCATCAGCACCCACCCTCCCTTTTTCCATTACCTTCTCCCTACCCCAACCCCATGGCAACAGTGACAGCTCTCCATCCTGCAGTGGAAGCAGCAAGGAGCCAGCTCTCTGTGCTGAGCTGTGAGCAGGCGTTTTTCTCTTTGGATGGCTGCTTCCCATCTTCAGGCAGAGGCAGCAGGCCAGACAGACATGTCTCACATGCCAGGTCCTACCCACAGGCTGCCTGTTGGACCACGATGCTGGCTTATGTGAAGCCAGCATCGTGGCTCCAACCAGAGAACTCACCTGTGACTCCATGGTCACTGGCAGGAAAAGAGCTTATGTTTTCATTTTTCTGCTTGTTTTATCCAGAGCCTTCGTGGGAGGTGAAGGGGAATGACTGTGAGGGTTCCCCAGCAGCACAGCAGGTAGCACTTACAGGGTGCTGCCCCAAAGAAATCCCCAGGCTAAGGCTGTGCAGGCATCAATGGGGGCACATGCAGGGCAGAGTGCTCCCTAGACCTGTTCTGCACAGTACATAAAGCATCTGCTTGCTGGGCAAGGGAAGGGATTAGAGGTCATATAAGCAGGATTTAAGTAGAAAAGGAATGGCAGGCACAGTATACAATGTTCCCTTCCTCCCCTGAAGTACCTGCTGCATCTCCTCTTCCCCAGACTGTGGGCTCCAAGCCCCTCTCAGCAGGATCATGGGGGGTGCGAATTCCGTGGAAGGGGAATGGCCATGGCAGGCCAGCCTGCAAGTTCGGGGACGCCACATCTGCGGGGGAACACTTGTTGCTGATCGCTGGGTAGTCTCAGCCGCGCATTGCTTCCAGGATGAGAGGTAAGTGGAGAGGGGAGCGTGCTGGGAGGGAGAAAGGCTTGCATTGCTTTCCATGTCATACATGATGGGAGGATCTTCATGGCTTGGAGCTGGAGAAAGGGATATGAACACACAGTAGTGTTTGGGTGCGCATGCAGGGAAAAAGGGGCAGTGCTGGATTCCCAGAGCAGCTTTGGGAGGGCAATGGTAGTGGAAGACACTTCACAGTTCCACCATTGCTTTGGCTCTGGCTTATCCCCATGCTATCACAACCATGGAGGCTTCAGCATGTGTGAAGTCCAGGATAGCATTACCTGTGGAGGATGCTGTTTGGGTCCCATGCTGTCACTTTCAGTGACACCAGCCTTGGTAGGCCTGGGGCTGTGCTGCAGTTGTACTTCTCACCTCACCCTCCTCCTGCCATGCTCCTACCTGTGTCCTACAACCCTTCAAGGAAGCCTACCAGCACTGGGAGCAGGGCTTTCAAGTGGCCCATGCAGGCTGAATTGCCATTTAGGAGTGTCCTAATGAAGAACGGGTGGGAGATAGCACAGCCCTGTTAGATGGCTGTACTGATCTCCGAGTATCACCTTGCTGGGCTGTTCCTGGCTTTAGCCCCTGTTCCTGTAAAGGGCTTTCATGCCTTTTAATGCCCTCACTCCTGAGCTGCTTTTCTCACTTCACTCCCTCTTAGAAACCTCTGAGAGCTTGCTTCCCTTCTCCATGTCTCCTCCTTGCAGCTTTGCTTCACCCACTCATCTCTTGCTCTCTGCCATACCACAGTCACTTGCACACAACCAGCCCCACTTATTGCCTAACCTATATACACATTTTAGCCTGCTTTGCTAAGGAAAATAAGGAAATGTTAAGTTTCCCATGTGTATGAGCCAAAAGTTGGTCCCACTGTACAGGCATGCTAAGGCACTAAAAAGATGTCCCACCTAGTTTCTTCATATCAGTAGCCAAATAAAAAAGAAGCCCCTCTGAGGAAGAAGTTCATCCATATCATATACTCCTCAAAAGACTGCAACAGAAGTTGCCAGACTCTGCCTCTCCTTCTCTGTCCCTGCAATGAGTTATCCTCTCTGCTGCATCCCACAGGCTGGCCTCTGCCTCCATCTGGACAGTTTACCTGGGGAAATACTTGCAAAATGCCACCAGCCACACTGAAGTGTCCTTCAAGGTGATCCGCCTCTTCCTCCACCCTTACTATGAGGAGGACAGCCATGATTACGATGTGGCCCTGCTCCAACTGGACCATCCTGTGATCATCTCACCCTTAATCCAGCCCATCTGCTTGCCTGCTCCTTCTCACCTCTTTGAGCCTGGCCTTCATTGCTGGATCACTGGCTGGGGAGCCCTCAAGGAAGGCGGTAGGTGCAAGGTCTTTGCTGGTGGCCTGCTGTAGCAGAGCCAAGGCAGAAAAATATAGGTTTAGATGTGGGGTAGGTAGAATAGGCTTCTGTTTACCCCAAAGCACTATGCCTCCTTCACCCCCTTTGATTTTGGGGCACAGGTTGGCTAAAGTTACCTACTGAGTATCTTGAAAACTCATTCAGAGAAGACAGCATGAGAGTGTGGTATTCTACATGGGGACAGGATACTTTCTTTAATCCAAAGACTAGAATGGTCCTTCAGAAATTAGGGGTCTGTGTAGTGCCTATTCAGCCATGATCACAGCAGAGAGCAACCCCAGTCCCTAAGCTCAACTGCAGGTTTACATAGACATTTGCTTACAGCAATCTTTTCCCCATGTCAAACTCGAACCTGGATCCCCTCGGCCACACCTGCACTATTAAGTTCAATGGGAGCAGTACCGTGCCCTGCTGAAAGTTAGACTGTGATGCCAGTGAAAAGCAGAATAGAAATGGCAGCTTTCAGCATGCAGAGGGATGGGTATGGGCTGGGGATCACAGTAAATGGTGGGAAGCTGCACCACTGCTCATCTGCACTACTTTTGGTGCTGTACCCCCCAGGGCACATCAGTAACGTTCTGCAGAAGGTGGACGTGCAGCTCATCCAGCAGGACATCTGCAGTGAGGCCTATCACTACATGATTTCACCCAGGATGCTGTGTGCTGGGTACCACAAGGGCAACAAAGATGCCTGCCAGGTGACACAGGAATTGTGGGATCAGGGTTGACTACCGGAGGTGGGGTGTGTTCCAACTCTCCCAGATGCACACCATAGCCTGAAATAAGGGTGAAAAGACTGTAAAATGCCTGATTCTCCCAACATCTCCTCTAAGTGTCTAGCAATAGCTCTTAAGACCACTTCTTCCCAGCATCTTTGCCTTAGACAGGATCCAATTACACTTAAACTTCTCCTTTTCTTATTTCAGCCCATTCTCCACTCTTTACCTCACACTTCCAGGTCGTGTTAACATCAGTCTTTTACCCCCTCAGCCTCTTTAGCACTTGTCACACACATTAACCTGTGTGTTCCTTCATTATTATCAATTGCAAGGAATTCCTCTGTCTCCCATCCCTCTGGGTATCCAGTTAAATTCCAGCAGCTTCCTTCCTCTCCCTGTTTGAAAATGCCACACAGAGCAGCAAGGAACAATGGATCACCATTACCTCATTTTCTTTTCTGTTTCCCTAGGGTGATTCTGGAGGTCCGCTGGCCTGCAAGGAACCCAGTGGCAGGTGGTTTCTGGCTGGTTTGGTCAGCTGGGGAACAGGATGTGCACGTCCAAATCACTACGGAGTCTATACCAGGATCACTCAAGTGCTGGCCTGGATTAACCAAACCATGAGCTGAGAAAAGTGCATCTCTGCCTTCTCCCCATGAGATCTACACCCACATGGCTCTCATTCCTGGTCTTGCTCACTTGCCTCTCAGAGAAGGAGAGTTTCTATGTAGGATGTTGTCAGTCCCAGGATGGTGCCGTGGGAGTTGTGGAGAAAAGCCGGCACACCCTCTTCCTCCTCAGTGCTTCCCAGGGAGCATCCCAAGGTGTTTTTAAGCCATCCACCCAAAAGAGTTGGGGGGGGGTAGGGGGTGACACAACACACAGCAACGGTCTCAAGTTGATGGAATAAGGGGAGTTGAACTTTCCATGAACCATGTGATCCAGCTGCAATCTTATGCTGGAACATTTGCTGAAAGAAAAATGTGACTGATGAAGTTAGAGATTCCAGTAACTGCGAAATCAATCTGCCTCCCTCTTCCTTCCTGCTGCTCATCTTTCTTCCCCCTTCCCCTCCCATCACTCCTCCTCTTCCATCTCCCTAATTGCTTCTTTTCTTAGCCGGCGCGTGCTGCTCAGTGTGCTGCTCGGCTCAACCAGGCAGCTCTTCAAATCTCGCTGACTCCCAGGCATGAGTCCAGCATCACACCCCCAGGCACGTGTCCTGCCTCCCTGCTGGAGCAGCACCCAGCCTCTGCTGCTGCGCTTTCCCCAGGGAAATGCCCATCAGAGCAGCCTCCCATCCCCTTCCCTCTGTCCTTCTAAATACCTTTAAAGTGAAGGCACCTCAACTGCTTTCATCTCCTAACTCAAGATAATCCAGGAAGCAAAGGAGGCGGCTTCGGTACTGAAACAGTAACTGCTATGGGTCTGGGTTTTTTACTGAAGATATATATATGTGTGTGTGTATATTTACAATGGGCCTCTCTCTGAAACTAGGAATAAAAATCATTTGAGGGTTTTTTGGGCTCTAATTTACATTACTCTGTTAAAAATTATCTTGGGGTTTGTAGCTTTTTGACCAAATCCAATCCTAGCACTGAGAACTGGCAAAATTTTCCACACCCTCGTGCTCCCTTCTCAGCTGTCTTCAGGCACAGTGGGGTCTAGCTAGATAGATAGACAGTCCTCAGTTAATGTTATGATTTAGGGCTGCAGATACCAATAATACCCAGTTGACTGCAGTGGAGATGCAGCAGCAATGCAGTGGGAAGTACCTCCAGCCCCTTGAAGATAGGCACAGCAAAAGTAGCTTCTGGTGGCTCCAGCTGATGAATCTAAACTCCTCCAGCTCCCACCACCCCCTTCCACAGCACTAGGTTTCTGCCACTTGAAATGAGAGGCAGCAAGGAACAGTGCGAATTTTATTTGGGAGTTACAACCTGGTGTCCTCAGGCACAGCAGTGAAGCCAACACCCTGCTCCCCAAGACAGGGATCACCACATCAGGTGCCAGCATGTTCTGGGTACACATCCATTTCCTCCTCACCCTGCCAACACAGGGCTGCTCTGGGGAACAGGCTGGGAGGCACCAAGGATGTGGTGTCCAGCACAGGGGCACCCCACGAGTAGTGCAGGCAGCACAGAAAAGAGCAGTGTCTCCACACTCGCCCTCTGGCCACAAGCCCTGACCTGCAACAGCAAAAGGACAAGGGGTAGTCCTTCTGATGCTGCCACCACCTCGGGGCCCCGGTCGCACTAAGGGTGTTGAGGAAGGGACCGCAAGCCGCAGTGGCTTATCACTGATGTCCCCAGCAGGGGACACTGTGACATTAAGGAAAGCGAGCCTGCTAAGCATCAGGGAGGTGAGGGAGGGCCTGGGCTCCAGGCCCCTACAGCAGCCGTGGGGCTTCATGCAACATCTGCTTTCCTCCAGGGATGGAGGCTGAGGTCTCCGAGGTCAGTTTGTAAAATAGAGTGAAGGAGACTGGGGCGGAGGGGGTGTCACCATGGGGCAAAGGGTCTCCGTATGATGCAGTACTAAAATAAAGATATAAACAAGAAATGAAAAGGCTGGAGTGCAGTGTCAGGATCACATCCTCAGACCTCTGGCTTCTAACAGCTAGAGAATAGAAAGAAAGAGAGAAACAAAATCAGCAGCAGGGAAAAAAAGCTATTGAGCATAGAGAGAAGAGCAAGAAACAGGAAAAGGGAAATGACAGTGGAAATAATAACAGAATCAAAACAAAAGAGATGAGGAGTGAGGGAGAATAGAGAAAAGGAATGATGAGTACACGTGATTAACATATATTGACTTTTAAGAGAGTAACACTCAGGTCCCACAGCCATGGACAAGGAGGCTCTTGAACAGGAGAGAAATGTCAACCACCTAATAAGTGCCCTCCACCACGATGGAGAGTGGCATTGAGCACCTCCGGTTTATCAAGAGCCCCATAGTTTTCCAGTATGAGAGAGGAATCCTCCTTTTAAAGCTTTCTGCATCCAGCCCCATGCATGCAGGCTAGACAGCCTCCTTGAGAGGGAGGCAGAGCAGAGGCTCATTTTGCACAGAGCTGTAAGAGCATCTGGAGGGGGGACCATCCGCTTCTTCTCTTCCTTCATCACCCTCTCCCACTGCACTCTTACCATGCCAAAGGCCATGAGGTTTTGAAAGCCCAGGGAAGTGAGAGCAGGGAGGGAAAATTAACAGGCTACCTTTTGCAAACTGGTTTTGGGCTGTGTCCTGGGTTCAGCAGTAGCAGCCATTTTTCTCCTTCTTAGTAGCCGGTTCAGTGCTGTGTTTTTGACTTTCAGCCTGGGAACAGCACCGATGTTTTCAGTTGCTGCTCAGTAATATTTAGTCTGACCAAGGACTTTCTGAGCCTCACACTCTGCCAGGGAGAAGGCGAAGCTGGGAGGAAGCAGAGACAGGGCACCTAACCCAAACTGACCAAAGAGGTACTCCATACCACAGCACGTCATGCCCACTATATAAACTGGGGAGCAGTTACCTGGAAGTGTGAGATAGCTGCTCGAGTCAGCCTGGGTATCGGTCAGTGGGTGGTCAGCGATTTTATTCTCTTCCCTTGTTATTTCCCTTATCGTTATTATTATTGGTGGTAGCAGCAGTGGTTTGTGTTATACCTTAGCTACTGGACTGCTCTCATCTCAGCCCGTGGGAGTTACATTCCTTTGATTCTCCTTCCCATCCCTCTGGGAGTGGGGGGGAGGAAGAGGGGGGGAGGAGTGAGCAAGCGGCTGCATCGTACTGTTACCCACTGGGCTTAAGCCACAACAGGCTGGCAGGCAAAGGAGCTGCAGGTGGCAGCCTGGAGGAGCGATCTGGC
Organism: Psilopsiagon aurifrons; assembly: GCA_025447955.1. Lineage (NCBI taxonomy): Eukaryota > Metazoa > Chordata > Aves > Psittaciformes > Psittacidae > Psilopsiagon > Psilopsiagon aurifrons. The sequence continues at coordinate 33,751 of JAOEHY010037079.1, forward strand.
CTGCGTGTCAGGCGGACATGTGACTGACTTCCCTGTCCCAGTTCACATTCATTCTCACCATCTCTGCTCTCCCTTCTGCTGTCAGAACCTCTGGTCCAGAGCCGTAGGGCCTGCTAGGCAGGTAAAGGCACACATAGGATGAGAATTGAGAAAGCCTCCTTAGAGATGAGTCAACCTCCCCTCCCTCCTTCCCCTCCCCAAGCTCTACAAATCAGGGCCATACCCACATGAGGGAAGTGAGTCACTCATGCAGAGCTCAGGCTGGCGGGAGCTGAGAGTGCAGACAGGTAACATACCTGCAGAGGAGGAAAAGTGAGGAGCAGAGAGAAACAGGGTCCAGAGCAGGGAACACTTTGAGCCCTGGCAGGCAAAGAGAGCTGAGGGAAGGATGCTGGAGAGTGGGGCAGGGTGGGAGGGAGGTGGCAGTGCTGGAATGGACACGGAGGGGAGCAGGAAGGATGGTCTGAAGGAAGAAGGAGTTCAGAGCAATCCTGAATAGGTGTACCATCTGCAAATAAAAGTATAACTGTAAATAAACCCAACAATTTCAGATACAAAGCAGCAGCCAGAGTAACAGCTCTCCTTGGTCAGCTTTGTCTCCCAAGAACCCCTGCCCTTGGAGAGGACTTCCCCATGCCCCACACCTGCCCTAGTCCTTCCCTGCTGCTGGCTGTGAGCTCTCACCAGAAAGGTGGACGGGTCTATGCTTGGGGGTTATTTTTATCATTTTCCTCAAGGATTTGCTGCACCTTTCTCCTCTGCTTCTGCTTCTGCCTCTGTCTCCTCCTCCACCTCCTGCTCTTCCTCCTCCAGGTCCTCCTCTGTGCTCTGTGGCCCAGCATGCGGGATAAAGGGAAAAAAGAGTGGATACTTGCAAGATGAGCTACGGCAATTCTTTCTGATGCACAAGAGAATAAAGCAATGGTCATGACACTGAAATAAAAAGGGACCTTTCCCCATGGCCAAGACAGCTCTGGGTCAGGGAGCATAGAGACTTGTCTTCCTCCAGAGCATCACATCAGGACTATCTAACCCACTTAAAAGTGCTGTGATCACACTGCCAAAAAAACACCACCAGTCACTTGTGGTCCTTCCTGTATCCTAGATGTCTACAGCATGTCATGCACCGCCACATGTTTCTGTCCTTCCTTCAAAAGGGTATCGGATGATTTCCTGTCTCTTTAGCTGGGACTCAGCAAACGAAAAGAGAACACTGCAAAACCTTTACAGAAATCACACTTCACAGGCAGAGTGACACACATAGGATGGTCATGAGGAAGCATGAGAGGGATGTTAGAGTAGCATGAGAGTGCTAGGGTCACTTGCTAAAGCCATTTGCCACACACAGCCAGACACCACCACTTTCAACTCACACTCCTTTTGGGCAACGGGTATAATGCCACAGTGCTGAACACCAGGACAAGCCCCTCTATGCCACCACTGAGGAGCCCCGCAGTCACAGTGGAGAGAAGAAAGAAAGAGGAAGCTAGCAAGCAAAGGGTGTCATAGGCAATGGGAGCAGGGCCATAGAAATGTTGGTCTCACCTTGGCATTGTGGTTGGGCTCAGAGCTCAGGCCATTGGGGGAGTTGTACAGCTCTTTGGAGACCACGCACAGGAACTCTGTCTGATCCTCATTCCCATAGTTATAGGATGAACCAATGTTCACAAGCTAGAAAAGACAACAGCAAGAATCACAAGCACATGTTACTGCAAACATCCAATCCACCTGGGGAGCAAGGCAGAAAGCCCACCAAGCAGCATGAAGTCCAGTCCATACCCCCAACAGAAAGACCAGGAGAGGAGTCAGCCAGGATGCAAAACAGCTTAACGTCATACAGTATCATCCAAACCTCTCAAGAAAGGGCAAAATAGACCGACTGTTGATAGCATCATCAATGACTGACCCAACATTCTCAGGGAAGAAAGGTGCCTTGCCTGTGTACTGTATGGTATCTATAACCTTTTCCCCAAAAGACAACTGCTTCCCACACTCCTCTACCTTCTCCATACCTGCTCAAAGCGCCATCCATCTGACATAGTCGAAACCATCTGAGTGAGCTCCTCTTCCTGGCACTGTAGCACACGGTAGACATGCTTAGGCGGTACCTGACAGCAAAATTGCAGGGCATGTTAGCAACAGTGAGATGCTAAAAGCTGTTGCCCTCCTGCAGAATGAAGTGGTAGTACCCCTACTCAACAGACCTCTTCCCCATGTCCCTGGGAAAAGAGAAGTGAAACCACAACCCAACTGCCTACTATGCTGTCACAGGGAGCAAGAATAATGATATCTCTTCTAGAGAGGAGGGACTGAGCTGAGTGCTTCCTGCGTTGTCCCCAGAAAATACCAGGCTCTTCTGATGGGGAGTTTGCATTTGTTGTTACAAAGTCCTTCATGCAAATGCCACAAATGCTGATGGGGTTTTGAGAACACGAAGTGACTGTGTTACTGGAGGCTTGCAACCTGAGGCAGACATGATGGAAAATGAGGTATCAGCCAAAACTCCCAGAAGACAGATTTTAAAAGGTTACTGAGCAAGACAAGGTGTGATTGTGCCATAGGTTTGATTCCTTGTGCCTCACTGTCTGCATTTAACTTTTCCACAGACATGTCTTCACCTGTTCTGCCCAGGATTCTCTACAGGTATCCCCATGCTCTTCACTGTGATTACACTCCCAAGACTCCCAACACCATAGACTCCTCCCCATGACACCTTCACTCTTCTCACTAACATTCTTTCATATCCTACAGCAAACAACTGCCTTCTTCCAAAAGCTAAAGGAACTGATTTGCTTTCAGGAGCTACATCCAGCATTACTTCTGAGGATGCAAAACAAGCCTGTAACTTGTTTATTGCAATTAAAACGGTGGTAGTTTGTTCCCTGAAATATTTCCCTATGTAGACATCTGCACATAAACTCAAATTAGTTGTTTCTTACCATTCCTTGCTGCTTCTCCCAGGCCTGCTCTCCCTCTGGACTCAACTCCCCTGTTCCACATGCCCTTCTTTGCCCACCCAACACTATCTTTCCTGGCCATTTCTCTCCATACCTGAGTTACTGTGTAGTCCTTCTCCTCCAATCGGTCCTTGATTATCCGGATCAAAGGACCAATGTTATAGAACTCAGCTTCTTCTAGGACACCTGAGAAAGAAAGACAGAAGGACCACAAAACTCAACAGCCCATCTTTGTTTTTTGGCTTGCAAAAGATCAGTTTTGAGCTTCCCGGGATCCATAGGGAGAAATGATGCTGCAGCCTCACTTTTCAATGAGTTTCTGTTGCTTGAAACTCTTACTGCAGAGAACAGAACCCTACCTCTCTCCATTACATCTCTAACACTCACCCTAATTTCCTTATGCTGCCTGCTACTACAGAAACAGGTACTGTCAGTGAAGGCTTGTGCAGAGAACTGCTAATACTTTTCCCAGGTAACTGGCCAACAAAATTCAGGTTCCAGCCTCTCTCAATGACCACTAATAATCACCTTGTTCAGGCCCTCTCCTAAAGGCAGAGAACTACAATTTGTTCTGACCTTGTCACTAAGAGACAACCTCAGAACTGTTTATTACAATTCTGTACATTTCCTAGATATATGATTGTGTGGAGACCTCATAGCAGCCTTCCAGTATCTGAAGGGGGCCTACAGGGATGCTGGGGAGGGACTCTTCATTAGG
>JAOEHY010037079.1:39640-64538 GCA_025447955.1 Psilopsiagon aurifrons
GGGAATGCCGGGATCTGTAGTTTATCCACCTCTCCCTCTGCAGTACCCGTGCCTCCCGGGGGCCAGAGTCCTCCCAGTGACTGCCAAGGGAGTCCCGAGGGCAGAAAGGATGATGTGTGCTGCAGGATAACCCTGCGGCTATAAGGGGTGGGCAAAACCACAGCTCCACAGTGCTGATTCTCCCTGGCTTTTCTCCCATTCCCATTACCACTAACCAAGGGCTGCCAGGACTTCGGTGGTGCAGGGTGTTATGCAAAAATCGTCGGCATCTATTTCCACAGACATCCTCTCTGGCTCATTAAAAGGTTCTGGGATCTGTAGTTTGCAAAGACCTGCACAAAAGGGTTCTGGGAACTGTAGTTTTCCTATCCTTCCATCCCTGCGATTAGGACGTTATAATGATGGGGACTTCAATGTACTACATGACCCCAGCCCTTCACCTAGCAGTCTGCCTGCTTCCAGTCCTGAGTCTTGCCTTCAAGCTTCCTTGGAGTCAGGCAGAACAACCTGCTCCCTGGCAGCCAGCAGATTAAGCCCATCACCGATGTCCTGCACAGCTTTCCCTTCAGGAGATGTATTAGCTCAGGCTCCCAGCTCAGTACTGCATCAGTTGCCATGCTGTTCTTGCTGCAAAATGCACAGACAGTTGTCTTCTTGCTAACATATGTGTGGACATTTCTGGGAACTATATCCTGGATCTGCATGAAGTGCTGGCAGGGGGCAGGGATAATTTGTCTTCCAGCTCGGAAGAGTCGCTGACTCAGCAACACTCCTCCCCTTAGCACAAATCATGCCAGACAGAGACCCCTTGCATCCTTCTCCTGTGGTCCTGACATCCCTGTTTGTGTCTGGGCAACAGAGAGCTCAGATTTTAACTGAGCTCTGTGTGTTTTACCTCTGCCCCAGCCACATATCACCCACTGATTGGCTGATGTGCCAATCCTACTTTACCAAACTGAGCCCTCGCTCTGCCATTTACTCCTGCCTGGAGCTCAGCAACTCATGCCCCAGGGAATTCTGTTCTCTCCGTGGCACCACACAAGCTGAATGAGATCTCTCTCCAGCAGCTCTGCTTTCTCCACTCCCACCTAAGCGCAGCCGTGCTTGCCAGCAGCTCAAGCATATTAGGAATGGAAGGAAAGGCTGATGTTTCACACGAATGTGGCCCAAAACCTTCCTTCTCCTAAGCAAGTTTCTGGCTTTTCCTTGCCAGGGCAATGCAGCACTGCAGAGACACCATGGTGCCTCGCAGACACTTTATCTTGCACCTAGATCTTTGTGTCTTTCGAGTTGGGGTCTTATTTATGGAAGAGGGTGAATAAAGAAACATTATGTTTTACTCTCATATTCTTTTCTTCTTCTCCTTCCCCCTTCTTTTACTTACAAATCTCTCCCCTTTATCATTACAGGACCTGAAGGCGACTCCACCCTTTCTCCAAACCACCCAGGACTTCCTACACAAAGACAGTCTGTGTGTGTACTTTGCTTCTGCTGTGGAGGAGTGAAAGGGGAGGAGGGGAAGAGAGGGTAACATGGAAAAGGTTTCAAGATCACTGATCTTCAGCTAATTTAAGCCCAGGAACAATTTAGCTGCTGGAGGGTGTAAATTCAGATAACTCCGTATCTCCTTCAATTTACATCAGGAGCAGGCTAGCACTGGGGTGACCGAAAACATGGAGAGGATGAAAAATTATTTTTGCCTACTGATATAGAGCAGACTTTGTCCCAGATTAGTGTCCAGATCTTGGACCAGTTTCCACTGAGCAGTGGTGTGTATCAAAGATGCTCAGACTAACACTGACCTGAGCACTAACAGTGCAGCAACAACTCTGGGATTGTTGCCTTCCTACTACTGGCTTGGAGTCAAACCATCATAGCAAATCTGAGGGCTCTCCATGCACTCCAGTGTGCAGGAGTTGCAGGACCTTGTCTGTGCTGGCTACGGCTCCAGCAGACAATTAGGGTGAGGACTGTGGCTCTGATATGAATGCAGTAGTTGGGGTGGCAGCTGATAGCCCTTATCTCACCCTCCAAGAAATCTGCCCTCCCTTAGTTTTCTTAATTCTTCTACCAAGGGTTCACCCTCCTCTCACAGCCCCATAACCTCTTGCTCCCCTTTAGGTCATTTTTTGTTCTCAACACCTTCTTCCCCAACCTCTCCCATGCCAGTGCTGTTCACAGGTCAGGGATGACCTGTATGCAGAGCACATTTTCTTCCATCAACATCAGCCTCCATCTGTGGCCAGCACTTAAGTCTTGCTCACCCCAGGGCCATGGTGTGAAAGGTTAGTTGGTAAATCTAAAGCAAGGGAAGAGGTCAAGGTACACCACTCCCATTCATAGAGCCTTCTTTTCTGCAACATGTAGCACAAAATTGATTGGAAACCCCCTAGGCGAGGGCGCTCACCATGGTACATGAAAATCCTCTTAAGGAGCGAGTTAGTCTCTGATGAGTTACCAAATGAAATGCTATGATGGGTTGGTGGCGCAGACTAAATACAGGCCTGACCTGCACACCATCACCAGATATAGCTCTGAGACGCAACGAGCATGCCCTTGTTAAGGTCCATTAAAACCAAGCAATAAAACAGAGCATAAATAAATGTAAATAATCTAATGGCTGTTCTTCCAGCTTTGATGATACATACAAAACACATGCATAAAAACAGAGAGAAGAGCAGGCCAGAGCTTATATGGGGCAGTGCAATTGTGTAATAATGCTGTACGGCCTGCTGAGTGCCCAGTTAAATGACAGGAACATTGCACAGACAAGCGGGGGGCATGGGAAAACTGGGCAGCCACTGGGTAGACAGGTGATGGGGCTGAATGAGAGAGTGGAGGAAAACCAAAGAGGGGTAAATGGAATTTCTTGGTTCAGCTGCCAACAGGTCTGCAGTACAAACCTGCAGAGATACGCTCGCTGTAGATCTCTGTACATACATCACAGCCTGACAAGTCAGCTGCATACATGGATACATGGTGTATCACTGACATTTCTCTAGTTGATGCACAAGTGGAGACCAGTGATGAGCAGTGTTCCTCAGGGGTCATTGTTGGGACCAATCCTGTTCAACATCTTTGTTGGTGACATGGACAGTGGGATTGAGTGCACCCTTCTGCACGTTTGCTGATGACACCAAGCTCTGTGGTGTGGTCAACATGCTGGAGGGAAGGGATGCCATCCAGAGGGATGAAAGAGGGTAGATTTAGATTAGACATTAGGAAAAAATTCTTCACTATGAGGGTGGTGAGGCCCTAGCACAGATTGCCCAGAGACACTGTGGAGGCTCCAGCTCTGGCAGTGTTCAAGGCCAGGCTGGACAGGGCTTGGAGCAAGCTGGCCTAGTGAAAGGTATCCCTGCCCATGGCAGGGGGTTGGAACAGGATGAGCTTTAAAGAATCCAAACCATTCTATCATTCTTAAGGAACTGTTGCATTGTGCAGCGGCAGCAGGAGCAGGGATCACCCCCTGTTTGCCCAGACAGTGCCACCACTCTGGCAGGCTGGGAATACACATCTGGGATTAAACCTGTGCAATCATTCACTTAGTGAACACACTGTGGCATGAGGCACTGGAGAAGAAACCATCTCTTCTCTCTTCTCTATAGAAAGTGGAGAAGGGAGAATAAGTAACACTCTGACATTTTGCCATTAAGCCTACAGTGAACTGAGCAAAGAAAATTCCTTACGCTGGACTTGGGGGTGGGAGGAAGACAGTTCACTTATAACCAACAGAGCCCAGCTTGGCTGCCAGCTGAGCCAGGCACACTGGAGCAGGAAGAGAAAGGCCCCAAGGCATACAGGCAAGCTAATCTTTCTCTAGTTCCTTGTGATTTGTGCGGTCTGTGAGCAAAGTCTTGTGTGTACATGTGCATCACTCAGCACATCTGCTGGAAGAGTGTTGGAAAGAGAGGACACAGCACCTGGTTGTAAGCTAGGATCAGGAGAGATGAGAGGAACAAGAAAAGCCTGTGCAGGTAATACCAATTACCACTGCTTATGCAGTTATCATTAGTACAAAGTGACAGTGTGCTGGCAGAAAAAGGGCTGCTTTAGAAGTTGGGAAAGTTTGTAGGGGAACAAAAGGTTACTGGGAAGTGGAGTGTGAGATAGTGCAACCTGACTGCTAGGCTAGCAGGAAGGAAGAGGAAAGAAGACTTGTGAGGAATAAAGGACTGTGGGGATTACTTTTGGAGAACCACTGGCCAGACTGTTCTTTTGAAGTCCAAAACTGCTTCATGACAAAAGTACTGCAGATGTTGACATATACCAATAAACTATTGAAGAGTTTACATGCTGGCCTGGGATTCTCAAATTTATATGAAGAGCTGTAAGATCTCCATTCTCAAGTTAGCCACAGGTGAGTGTGACCTTCTTCCTGCATCAGGGCTGGGGTTTAGGCTGGTTTTGGCCATTATGAGCCTTATCACGCCAAAGATATTTTACTCCCCTTTCGCTGTGGCAAATTTTCCACAAGAGTCATGCATGTTGGTGATTTGCATTTATATCCACTTCTCTCCTTCCCAGTTTCCACTTCTTATAGGAAACCCACCCACTGAGTCAGGCACATAAAGATCTGCAGAACATTTACAGTCCTGGTGCAAGCCCCCTCAGCTGTTCCATATGTCCAGTAGCATCTGTTATGGCTCAAAATAGGTTTTGCAGTCTCCAGGCTTTGAAAACATTGTCTCAGTCTCCACAATGTTCCCAGCGTTTTGCCTGCAGCGTGACAACAGATCTCAACTAAAAGAAGAGAGAATATGTGAAGATACACTTGGACACTTCTGCTATGTGATGTAACAGGGTATACCCTAGAAAACCAAAGTATCTTGTGTGGAGGAAGTTCTCAATTTCTCCTCTGTGGAAGACTCAAGGCAGAGCTAAGCATCTGGTAGAACATTTGCCAAAAGCTGGGAACCTGAAGAACCACTGGGATTTCATGGCTCAAAATCCAGCCAGAAAGGCAGTTGTGTATTGCCAACGTTGGCACATGTACCAGAGAGGTGGACGGGCCTCGCTGGATGTCAACAAACCACACAATCAGAATGTAGAGCAAGGGGAGAGGGAAATGTTTCATTTAGCTCTCCAGGTGGATGGCTGGGCTACATTAGATACCTCTGTGCCACACAGGACAGAGAAAAGCAGCTGCCTTGAGAGGAAGCAGAAAGATCCCCACTTACCCCAGGGATTCCTGAGGTCAGTGGGAAAAAAAGAAACACAGGGTTTAAACTGCATTGCCAAATGTTATGAAGGACAAGAGGAAAAACCAGCCCCCTGCACCCATTGGAAATGATAACAGAGTCTGAAAGAATATATCAGTTTTCTCTAGTAATGAAATTTTTCTGGAGAACGTGCACTACTCTTTATTTGTATACAGGAGCCTGAACACATAAAGTTAACTCTACCTTCCAAACAACACACAGTGTTAAACCTTAATAACCAACTGCATGAAACTCTTAGCGCTGATGTGGCTGATGGTGGGAGAAGCCAGAAATCCTGAACTGAAAGATGTCACAAGCCAGATCCTGCTGTAAGATCCCATACTAGACAACACTAAGTGTCTTCTTAAAGCATCTTAAAAAGCAGCACCTGCATTGCCCAGACTGGGAGGCCCCTCCACAGTTTAGCACTTCTTGCTGTTCCCAGCCAGTGCTTATTCTTTTGTTTTCATGTCAACACCACACTTCAGCTTTAAAAGTTTCTTTTAAGTGTTACTTAAGATTACAGTTACAGACTGCAATCAGATGTCCTACATGACATGCTGACTAGTTCTTCTCTTTCCCCTGCAGGGAAGAGTTGCTAGAGAATTACTCCACTTGGGATAAAGCAAGGTGTTGCTACCAGCCCTTAAGAACACAGTGGTTGCCTGGGTGGGGAAATTCATAAAGCATGGGAGTGAAAACCTTTCCTTACCAGGAAGAAGAAAATTAATTAAACCATAAATCAGAAAGTCTGAACAATTTGCAGGGTATGCTGTAACCTGCAAAGGAAGACCTTTTGGGAAATCTAAACCTGAACTAAATGGAAGCTGACAAATATAAATGTTTATTATTTTATCCAGACCTGTGTCTGGCACTGTGTACTAAAGGGTCACTCATTTGAGACCCCTGCACACTTACACTGAACAGCTGCTATAACACCAGCCCCAAGTCCCCGAAGAGCTAGGTTGTTAGATTGGATGTAAGTAGGGAAATTGAATGCTTTCAAGTCACTCAAGTGAGCAGAAAGGTCAGGCTCGATTTGTGAAGGGGGAGGACAGACGAAATCACGTGGACAGTGAAACTCTAGCTCCACAGGTGGACAACAATGCATGCAAGGCAAGCCCAGTAAGCCAGGACTCTGGCCAATGCAGGCCAAAGGAAATGCAAATAAATAGGGAAGGATCCAGTGGATAGGAGGGGATGCTGCAAATCTGCAACCATAAGCATTCACAGTATCACCTAGAAAGGATGACCCCATCATCCTCAGATGACCACAGTACTTGTTGCAATAGGTGCAGAACTTCTTTTCTCTCTCCCTCCGTTTTTTTTTTTTTAAGAGAACAAAATCCTAAATAGAACAAATTCTTGAATATTCCCAGGGATACCCAGGGGAGATTTCAACTCTCAAATGTAAGACAACGATTCTGGGGGAAAACATGCTATTGTGGGCTATTTCTCTGCAGGTCTTGGCTTCCCTAAGATTTTAAGGTTAAGTGTCATGGAAAAAGCAGAAACATCCCTGCAGTCCAGTTTTCACCATGTGAGCTAGCAACCACTACGAAAAACAGCTGTGAGTGACTAACATGGAGTTTTAGGCCAAAAAGCCAACGAACAAGGACTGAGAGGAGGAGAGGACACAAGATAAGACACATGCCATTGTCTTTACTGGGCCAAAGAGCTTGTTGAGGGCAAGAGACACAGTTCTACTCGTGGAGACAAGGCAACTTCTCATTTAAATCATCAGGACAAAGTGATCCCATGAAAAAAGAATTCCAGAAAAGGAATCACCCAAGCAACACTTACGTAAGTTCCATTCAGCAGAAAGACCTTGAAACACATATTTATTTACCCTTTTTAAATCACAGACTGCTTTTCCTCAAGGGGAATTTTGGACCATGAGGGTACAAAACCGGCTAAGTACACATTGCAGTTACAAGTCCAAGTGCAAGGAGACATCCAAACCAAGTCTCTTACCTAAGTGCTGACCTGAAAGCATATTTGCTCCTTTAACAGCTATCTTTCCCCAAAGTTTTACATTCAAAATGGCCATAAAGTGCATGGATGGCTTCTAGGACAATGGCAGAAAGCAGGATCATGAGGCACAGTTATAAAAGTATGAACATTCTGTGAGTGAACATGGTACAATGTCCCAAGTCATGAGCTTGGCTTGACTCAGTTACCTCCCCATGCTATCACCAGCACTCTCCCTTTCATGTGATATGGTAAAAAGGTCTGAGTGTCACAGAATGGCTGAGGTGGAAGTGACCTTGGGAGGACATCTGGTTCACCCTACTTGCTCAAGCAGGGTCACCTAGAGCTGTGTCCTAGTATCAGCTGGAAGTTACTTTTTCCTTCTTAGCAGCTGATGCAGTGCTGTGTTTTGGCTTTTGTCTGAGAACCATGCTGAGAACACACCAATGTTTTAGTTGTTGCTAGGTAATATTTACTCCAATCAAGGACTTTTTAGTCTCATGCTCTGCCAGTGAGGAAGGGCACAAGATAGCAGGAAGCAGAGACAGGACATCTGACTCAAACCAGCCAAAAGGGTATTCCACACCACAGCATGTCATGCCCACTATATAAATTGCGGGGAAGCACCCAGAAGTGACTGATCACTGCTCAGGTCCAGCTGGGTATTGGTGTGCGGGTGATGAGCACTTATGTCATGCGTCACTTCTGTTTATGGTTTAGGGTTTTTTTCCCTTTTTCCTTTTAGTTTTATATTCTCTCCCCTTGCTATTTCCCTTATCATTATTATTAGTAGTAGTAGTTTTACATTGTACTTAAGTTATTGGACTGATCTCAACTTGTAGGGTTTACATTCTTTTGATTCTTCTCCCCATCCCACCCAGAGTGGGGCAAAGGGGAAAAGAGGCAAAGGTGAGTGAATGGCTGTTATGGTTCTGAGTTACTGGCTGGGCTTAACCCACCAGAAACTGGCTGCCCAGGTCATTTTTATGCTCCTAAGCAGCAGCAGTAGAGTAAGGAGAAAGTGCCACAACACCGTGTGTCCAAAATTGTACCCAAAACCTTCACCTCAAGTTACTCAACCAGGAATGCCAAACCCGTCTCTTCCAAATCCTGTTTCAAGGCAAATTATCTGCAGAGCTGGGAGATGAAGCAGCTTATTACACTGTCTTCCCTTTCCCCTCAGAAATAATGTTTTCAGGCTGTGCCCGCATGTACCATTCCACCCAAGCCCCATCGTACACAGCAACATCTGGTTTGCCACAGAGGTATGCCCCCAGAGCCACATGACAGGCAGTGACCCCAGAGCCACACGTGGCTACCAGTGGCTTCAAGAGGTCCACCTTCTTCTCCTGGAACAGATTGCGGATCTGCTCAGGGGTCTTCTCTAAGCCAGACTCTGTCAGGAAATCAGTGAAGGGGATACTCGTCGACCCAGGGACATGACCAGGTTCAATTCCTGGAAGAAAAGCCATACAGACAGGAATTAACCTCTACTGCCTGGGACAAATCTATTGCAAAACCCATTCTCCCTTTTACTGGAATATTTATTGTTCAGTGTATTCTGTTAAAACAAATACTTATTTTTAAGAAAAAAAACCAAAAAAACTTTGCTCTACTAGATTACTGATTACTCAGGAAGGATAGCTCTAACCTTCAGGTTACCACATAGACACAATCCTGCCAAGTTCTATTCTTCCTCCACATCTTCCTGGCATCAGAGCAACCCACTCTACTGAGACACTGACTAAAGCACCTCCATAGGCCCTTCTGAAGGGAAGAGTAGCACTAGTACATGAAGAGACCAATGGATACTTTTGAGGTACATGAAAGACATGTTCCTCACCCCAGCCCCTCATGAGAAAAAAATAAACTGCTTCCCCACTCCTGAATTTTCAGAGTAGCACTTGCTATCAGAAGGAGGACAGGAGGATACACTGCCTCAAGCCCCATCCCATAAAGAACAATCACATTTCCCTTCATTACTTCTACCGGAGTCAAACTGATGGGCACCTTAAATGAAGCCCCTTTTTATTATGCCAATATCTCAGAAGGCACATTACCATCTCGGGGCTCTGGCTCTACTCCCCGGAACCGTCCTGCAGCCCGCGCATCCACTAGTTGGAAGCGGTGGGAATCCAAGTTATCCAAGATGTCCTCATACGTTTTCACCAGGGACTTGTCCAAGGAGGCATGGAACTCAGAGGGAGCTACCTGGCTTTTCCCAGAGCTCAGCGCATTCCCCTCTCGCTGCCAGTTCTTCAGGCCGCCATCCAGAAGGGAGACAGCTTCATGTCCAAAGGCCCGGAACATCCACCACACCCGGGGCGCTGAGAAGAGGCCTTGGTCGCTGCCATCATATACCACAACATGGGAATCATTCCCCACACCCAGCTTCCCCACATACTCAGCAAAGTCATCAGCTTTGGGCAGCATGTGGTCATAAGGTGAAGTACGGTCACTGCACTGGTCAATGTCAAAGAAAACTGCACCAGGGATATGGCGCTCCTCGAATTCCCGCTTTGGGTCACGCTTCATCTTTGGCAAATACCAGGATGCATCCAAGATTCTCAAGGCCAGACCAGCTTGTTGGGACTTGATGGCTTCCGCAAGCCATTTTGCAGACACCAGAGCACGGTAGAGGAGTTGTTGAGACATTGCTCCTGAGTCCTGGCCAAGATTACCTGATTTCTGGGGTCCACTTGAATCCACCACACTGCAAAAGGAGGAAAGGCACAAATAAAGGCATAGCTTTACAAAAAGCAACTGGATGAAGATGCATTTGGGGAACAAAGACCTGTGTCTGCACTGAGTCATTAGCTAAGCCTACAGCAAGTGGTCTGAAATGCTCCAACCCTGAAAAGAAGTTTCACAGAGCTCAGCCCCAACCCTGTCCCAAGCAGGACAGCCATGGCACAGTGCTGCCCTGCATCCAGACCTCTGTAGCCCACCTCAGCCTTCCAGTGACCATCAGGCAGCACTGACAGCAGCAAGAGGGAAGTGGGGCAGTGCCAGGGACCCTGACAGGCGAGGACCAAACGCCTCGAGCAGAGAAACAGCAAGGGGGCTCTGCCCCACCGTTGTCACCGTAGAATCATAGACTCACAGTATGGTGTGGGATGGAAAGGACCTTAAGATCATCTAGTTCCAACCCCCTGCCATAGACAGGTACACCTCACACCAGACCATATCGCCCTTCCCAGGGCACACCTCCAGCCGAGCTCCGACAGAGGCCCCGCCGCCCCTCACGCCGGCTGGACCCTCGCCGCGATTCCCCCAGCACCGGACCCCCCCAACCCCAGCGGCGGTGGGGCCGCGGTTCCCTCCCCGCAGCAGGGGGTGAAGGAGCCGGCAAGGCCCGGCCCGGCCCACCACACTCCCGTACCTCCGTGCTAGGCCTCAGCCGAAGACCGCCCGTCCTCAGTCCCCGCCAGCCATGTCCGCCACCGGGAGGCGGGAGCCAGTACCCTCCCAGCGGGCCGGCCCCGGGCGGCGCCACTTCGCCCCGCACCGCCCCTCGGCCCGCGTCCCCCCGCTGCCGCCGCCATTTTGTGCGTGAGGCCCCGGGAGCGGCGCCCCCTCCTGGCTTCGGCGGACCGAGATGGCGTCGCAGGTCCTCAGCCGGCCGCTGGTCTCCGCCAAATGGCTCTCGGAGGCCGTGCGGGCCGGCCGGGTCGGGCCGGGCCTGCGGGTGCTGGACGCCTCCTGGTACCCGCCGAAGGAGCGAAACGCCCGGCAGGAGTTCAAGGAGAGGCACATCCCCGGGGCGTCCTTCTTTGACATCGAGGTGTGCCGTGACCAGTCCTCCCCTTACGACTTCATGCTGCCCAGCGCGTCCCACTTCGCCGACTACGTGGGACGCCTGGGAGTCAGTAACAGCACCCATGTGGTGGTGTATGACGGGGACGAGCTGGGCACCTTCTATGCCCCCCGTGCCTGGTGGATGTTCCGGGTGTTTGGGCACAAGGAGGTCTCAGTGCTTAATGGTGGTTTCAAGAACTGGGTGAAGGAGGGCCATCCCGTCACAGCGGAGGTCAGCCCGCCCACCCAGGCTGTCTTTAAGGCCAAGCTGAACACGGGCCTGCTGAAGACCTTTGAGGAGATGATACAGAATGTGGGGTCCCTACAGTTCCAGGTGGTGGATTCCCGCCCGGAGGGCCGGTTCCGGGGGACCGAGCTGGACCAAGGTAATGGAAGCGGGAACAGCACGCGTCCCCCGCAGCTAAGCGGGATGGATGAGTGCTGATATGAGTCTGGGCATAACAACTCCTCCCAGCCAGCAAATGGGGTTCGCTGACACACAGGCATGCCTTAGCCTAACTTTGTTGACTTACCTTAAGGGATCCATAGTCAGGCATTCAGATCCCAGTGCCCTCACAGAATGCTTTCCTTGTGGTTGTTTTTAAAGCTGGAGAAGGAAACAGCAAAAAAAGTCTGCAGTCAGATGGCCCCAGGATCCCCCAGTACACACCCTGGAGAAGTTAGACAAGCACAGGAGGCGAGAGCTCCCAGGGGTTTGTTAAGTGTTCTGTCTTACACCAGCGTACATGCATAAATGATCAGTAGTCATATAGGCACCTCTCACTACAATGAATGCACCAGCAAAAGGCCTGGGTTTGGCAACAGAGTAGCCCAAAGGACCTTTGTCCTTCTTGTTCTGATTCCTAGCAAATAGCAAACTAACTTGAGCTGCTCTTTGTCCTTTTGCTTCAGTAAGAAAAGCCCCAACTATTTACCAAATGTATGGGCTGTCAAGGTCTGTTTTTCGGCTGCCTCAAGAAGCCAGAACAAAAATGGATTTTGTTACCTGGGTCAAATAGTGGGCATGCAAGCAGCAGGGGTGGCAGAAGTCCTCTGCAGTGGAGACAGCTGGTACAGCAGTGTGCCTGAAATGAAATTCAAGTTGGTTGTTAAAGGAGGTCATTACTGTGTAATTTAAGCCTTGATTCATCCCAGAATAGCCTCCCCTCTGAAAGGAAATCACAGAAATGGCTTAAAAAAAAAAAACCCAGAGTTTCAAAAACAAAGCACAGAAAAGCTCAACAAGAGTTGTTGGGTCTGAGTCGAGCTCCATGCTGCAGGAGTGCGTGTGTGGCAGCCTTCTGCAGTCCACAGGCAGTGCTGCACTGCCTTGCAAGTTGGTTGTCAGTCAGTTCTGGCTGTTGTCATATATGTATGCAACTGCACAGCCATTGAGCGTGACTCCATGGCCAGAAATAATTCCCATGTCCAAACCTCAGGAGCATTTGGCTGTAAATGGCTCTGTACACGTGGTTTGCATAAGTGTCTACAGTGACCCCCCCCCGCCCCCCGAACACACTCAACCTGTGCAAGACAATGCGGAAGGTAAGAGAGGTAATGGGAGTGACAGAGGAGATGGATGCAGGGATAGAGGAGGAGTTAGGCGTATCACTCATTATTTTTCTTTGCCTACTGCAGCCCATCAAAATGAAGGCTGAATTTTAACCTCAAGTCACAAAGAAAACACTCCTCGCTAGCAGCTGGTGGATTTTGCATTCTCTTTCCCAAAGCAGGAGCTCTCACCAGGTGACAAACACTGCGGCCCCTGGCAGCTTCTTGAAAACAGATTTTTCTTTTGAAATGAGTCAGCATGGAACAGTTTATTTGTGGTGGTCCAGTTTTGCTTCCCACAGCAGATCCAACAGGATAAGCATTCCAGCTGCAGCTGCTTGTTCCACAGGAGCTTGACAGCATTCTGAACCAAGCTAGCCAGTAGCTATGCTACAGCCAGCAGTGGGTAGAAAGGAGTGCTTGCACCTAAAAGAGCAATTTGGAATCAATGCTGATTAATTACAGGGGTCATCCAATTGGAGGAGAAACCTTGCCTGCAATTTAGAGAAGAAGAATGGTCTTCAGGTTAAGGATCTTGCTGCGGTCTCAGGTGATTTCAGTTTAATTATTGCCTCAGCTCTTGACTTCCTAATTAAGTCAATTAATCTCTCCAG
Source organism: Psilopsiagon aurifrons (assembly GCA_025447955.1). NCBI lineage: Eukaryota > Metazoa > Chordata > Aves > Psittaciformes > Psittacidae > Psilopsiagon > Psilopsiagon aurifrons. Next base: position 52,776 of record JAOEHY010037079.1, read on the forward strand.
TTCCATGAACTCCATCTCTAGAAGAGGCTAAGAGGCTAATTTCAGCTGACTCTTTTGCCTCTTTTAGTTTTTCAGTTCCTTGTGGTAAGAATTGGTTGTCTCTGTTTTATTTGTATGCAGCAGATACCTTGCTGGGATTTAGACCTGGAGTTTAAAATAAGCCATAATACATGGTCATTTTTTAGTTGCTGGGAGAGCTTTATCCAGGTTGACAGGGTGCAGAAAAACGCAGGTATGGCTTTGAATGAAAAAGCTTGGATGTTCATGCATGGTGTGCACAATAAGCCAGTCAGATGTGCAGCTCTGACCTTTGCACCACTCAGTGGTTAAAGGTGTCCCTGCACGGTGTTCTGTGTTTCTGGAGGAACTAGCCGCTCAAGCCTGCTCACTAGCTGTGATTCAGCAATGGTCCAGCCAGGTTACTCGGACACTGTAGCGTACATGTCTGTGTGACCAGCCTGAAGTGAGACAATCCCAGGCAATCTTGAGGCAGATGATAAAAGTAATTACATGGTGGTTACCAGTGCTGACTATCTCTGAGTGCTGGGCACTGAAAACAAAGAAACCAAGAATTATAGCTGAACAAATGCATACCAAAAAGTTGCGAGTTTCTGAATTCTTTTGCAGACACTTGAGAGAAGAGGGGAAAGTAGCCAGGCAAGAAATCCATCCTGTAAAAAAGAGAGCAAAGTCAAAGTAATTTCATGAGCTTCACATTATTTTTCTTCTCATTTCAGCCCTCAGGTAATCTTTGTCTCCCTTGCACATACACAGCTCTTAACGTTTTGCCTGTTTTCCCAGTTCTCATTCCTCCCTGCCCCAAACATAAGGCTTTTGCTCAGCTTGAATGTTCAGCAGGAGTGAGAAAGAAATGTTGCTGCTTCTTCACTCTCTTTTCCAAGTGGAGTCTGCAGCTGGGAGTGGGCTGTCTCTGACCGTGACTCAAAGCACAACATAGAGAGTGAGAGACTTTACCAAAGTCTGTTTCAACCCACAGCAACCTACAATCCAAAGCTGTCCATTCATGTGATGAGGTGGACAAGCATCAGCTGCTAGAATTAGCACCATGGCCCTACTGGTTCTTAGAGTTGAGTCTTCTGGCTGTATACGCACACAGTATTTTGATGTTTGGTGGCAATGTGATCTGACTGCAAGGACTCTCAGAGAGCTGGCCAGGACCAAGCTTAAAGTGTTCCTTCTGGTGAGTTTATGGTAGGTTAGTTGAGATTGCTGATGGTTCCTTCCAAGGCATGGAATTTGAATGGAAGGGAGAAATAAAAAAAGGAGGCGACAGAGGAGGCATTTGGAAAGGAACTGCTAGCTGCAGCCAGCCAACTCGAAAACCACGGGGAATTAAATGTGGACAAGGCACATCTTTTATCTTTTTGACATTAAGAAATTCAATCTGGAGCTTTCATTGTAAAGAGAAAGGCTAGAGAGAAGGAACTGTAGTCATAGCTAGATAAATAGCCAAAAAATGCCAACAAACGTTTAAGCAGAGAATCTTAACAGATGTGGAAAAGGGGATTAAACAGTGAAGAAGATAACATACTACAGGTTGCAAATTATGAGGGAGGATTGCCAGAAGCCAAGCTGAGAGAGGCTTGGCAAAAGGAATTAAAACAAATAACAGAACCTGCTGGAGCAAAGTGAATAAAAAGAGAACAAGGAGAGAAAGAATAAATGGGGTTGCTCTGCAGTTAGCAGGGGTTCCAGATGAAAGGTTATTTGTATACAGCCTCAGAATTACAGAGTCTGTGCTACCTTTTTTGTTTAGCTTTTTCCTCCTGAGGATGCGTCTTCAGAGTAAAGGGAGAGGTGAGAAGAAGGGGAAAGAAGTGGAGATTATAATTTCTAAAGAAAAAGTATAACCAAAATATATCCATGTGCTCAAATCTGTGATGCAGATGATCTCCATCCCAAATGCGTGTTAAAAATCAGTCACTTGACACTGCAACTCCATGAGGCAAGAATTTAACAAATTTAATCAGAGGGTGGTTCTGTAGGACAGAAACTGGCAAAGTCTGTGTTTGTGTTTAGGATGGGTGGTACAGCAAGACCTAGGTAGCTGTTGATCTGTTATCCTAACATGAATAGATTGGAAGGTTAAAAAAAAAATAAAAATAAAGGAAAATTACTTTAAGGCAAAATCGAATAAAATACTTTGGTAAGCTTGCACTGCAGCTAAGGGCTCCATTTCCTTGCCAACAGAATTGATTTGCCAGGTAAGAGAAATGGGAACATGCATGCCTGGAAGTTATGTCTGATCTTTTCTTCCAGCCATTGGAAGCACCTTCGAGGTAGACTTGTTCCATTTGGACTGCATTAATACATTGGGCATAATATTAGAGGGATAATTATTAATTCAATGAGAGAAAAAGGCAAATAGCACAAGTACTGTTAGATTCAAAAAAACCCTGACTGAATGGGAGATAAGAGAGATAAGAATAGGTTGTGCTGAAAGCTGATCTGTGGGGCCAGAAGTTGCCAGCAGTCCCCATCATTATGCTTCTGTGTTTTATTTCGTATTTTCTGAATCATCAAGGCACTGAAAATAGGGAGTTGCTACTGAAATGTGCTGCTGGCACAGCTTTGGGGAGGTTTAAATGATTACATGGGGAGTATTATGTGAGATACCATCTGCAGTCATAGAATTGACAGGAGGTACAATGCTACAGAGAGCAAGGTTGGATGCTTAGTACCCTGAAATTGCATGTGTTTCTCTTACAAGCTGAAGACCCTACATTTGGAAGCAATAGAATAGGGTAAGGCTAGTTGGCTGCAATGAACTCAAATATGATTTTGCTTTGAAAATAGCAATTTTTAACCTTCTGTCTACCAGTTGAGATGCTGGGAAATGCCACCTCCTTATCCAAAAGCCTGATGGTCACCTAGAACTATTTCTGGGGTGGCTGAGGCAGAGAAAAGCCTGTCTGTGGTTTCTTACTGGGTTTAGACTAAGGCTGTTGGGAGTGCTAAGTGCTCACTATCAGCATGTTAGAGGAGTAGCAGAAAAGGAGAAAAACTATTTCAGTCGCAGGGCAATGTTAACTCAAGGGCAAATGGTGTATGGACTGACTGTGACGAACTTAATGTTGGAAATTAATGCTCTTCCTCAGGTGGACAAGGAGGTGCCTCGGCGAGAAGTTTCATGGCAAGAATCCAATCTGGTTCTGGGATGGTTTTTTTTTAAGAGGGCGAGCCTATAAAGTGATGACTGTAGTATCTGGGAGCCAGGCTCTGTAATCCTGGGGTTCCTTCCTGGAGTTTCTGAGGGTGACTACATAAATCTGGTGTGTAGTATACTCTGTGGATATGAGGCAGGAGCAGATGTATCCTTTTGCCTGTTCAGATCCCAGGTGCATCCAACCTTACCTTCCAGTCCTGTGTTTCTCTGCTCTTGTCCTAGAAAAGAACAAACTGATGAAACTTCCTCAGCCACTCAGGAACACTTTTTATGCAGTCCAAGGGTTTATGGTTGTGCAATGTCAGCTTTTTCTTCAGCTAAACATCCACATACATGAGTAAATACATTTTCTACAGAATTCCTTATCTTTCACTCAGAGAGTGCAAGCACTGATCTCTGACTCCAACAGACATTTGAATCTCTGAAGTGTGGAAGTCTATAGATCTGTCCTGGGTTCCTTAAACCACAACAAGATCAAAGACAAAAACTCTTTAAAATGAGAAGGTTCTTTTCAGATCTGCTCAGCTCCTAACTAAGACTTGTTTGAGGATGGTGTGTCACGACAGTCTCCAATAAGACTACCTGTTTTAAGATGTGTGAACAGTCTAGAAAAGCAATCACGACCATGAGGCTTGGGACATCTAAGAACTAAATCAGTGGCCCAGTAAGCTTCTTTGAACCAGCCCTCCTGGTTCAGCCCTAAAGACTTCTTGATCTTGGCACACTTTCCAGTGCCCCAGAATGGTGTGAGAGCATTGTTCTGGGGCTCACAGACTTCACTGTGTTGGGATGGTCTCCAGTACTGCAGCAGTCTTGCAGAAATCCTTTGCCAAATGACAGCATTGGGACCATTCATTCTTGTGGGAAAGTGGTAGCCTAACCTAGGCATGTAGTTCTCTGAAGAGAAGTTCTGCAGCCTGAGAACTGCAAACAAGGTTTTCTCCCACTCATTATTTGTAGTATTTTGATTTCCCTTCTGTCATACAAACACTGTATTAATGAGCATGGATTTTGCAGTTCTCTGTACTGATATGTACTGTTGTTTTCTGGAAATGGAGAAGATGTGCTAAAAGCATGGGTCCAAAACACTGCCTCGTTTGTTGGTGGGTTGTTTGGGGTGTTTTTTATGTTAGTCCCTCCAGAAGTAAGCAGTTTTTCTCTCCCAACTTCTCCCCATAATGATAAACACTTCTGAAGGATGCATGAGGTGACTATTAGGCAACAGTGCCAGGTTTCTGAGATACTCTGGGAGGATGAATCAAGAGACAAAGAGGGTCCATCTGGAACAAGGAGAAATATTGTGAAGCTGACTCAGGCAGCTTTGATTGTCTTTAGGCCCTCAGTCTTTGTCCAGCAGAGCAAAAATCCTCAGTACCCCATCAAAAACATGTTTTCCCCTTATGACATACCTCTGCACTGCAGTGTCATTACGATGTGTGATATCACTCTCCAGTTAGGTGTACTTTAATCATTTGACTGTGACCAAGATTCCCTGCCCCAATCTCTCTCATCTCATGAGATCAGTTACCCGGATGACTTAGGCAAGTGGAAAAACATCAGTGAAAGACTAGTGTTTATGTGACTTTCCCAGGGCTGTCTCATTAGAAGTTCAAACCTAGCAAGGAAATTCCCTGAAATCATTTTCAATATATTTCCTGCTCCAATGAGGCTTGATCCAGAGCCTCTCAAAGTCAGTGGAAAAGCTTCTGCTGAGTGAAATGGCCTTTGGTTAAACCAGTAGTGACAGAGTGTGAATTTCAAGGGCGTGATGAAAATCATATCCATCATGTTTTTATATCTGCTTCTTTCTAAAGACCTTGTTCTTGAGATGCAGCTTCTAGCTTGCCTGAACTGCAGCAGCAGCAGAACAGAACCCATGTTGATTTCATCCATGGAGTGGATAAAAAGTGATACAAAATCTGTATTCCCACTTCTCTGACCCCGTTTCCCTGGGATAGCTGCCTCAGCAGTGATGTGGCTGACTTAAAGGTTGCTTTACTTTTCTAAAATACAATTTCAAGGAATAAACTGTGAACAAATAACTGCTTTCATGAATTCCACATACAAGCCACACTTCCCTGCTTCTGAAAGCTGTGTCACTACACTCTACTGGCATATTTGGGGAAGGTCAGAAATGCATTGCTGCATTGCTCTTTGCACAGATCCTTTAATGCCTTTGTCAGGATCTTTTCTGTGGTGGTTTTTTGATTCTGGTCACATCTAGGGCTCTGATTCCTACCTCTCCTTGCTGTCGGGGGGAAATAGTTTGCAAAAATGATCTGGAGCCTTTGACTTCAGCAAAGTTGAGTAATCTTTGTCTTCCTCTTTTTAGCCCCATACTGCTCTGCATCTTCATCACCACCAAAACCAAATGAGTATCTTCAAGAAAGTGGGAGTATCTGCAGTGGTGTCTCTTTAATGTCTATTTTGTAGGTGTCTTTCATCACCTACATTAATATCTCCTTGCTCATGTTTCCTTTTCTTGTTCACTCTTGTAGGGCTGGAATCTGGTCATATCCCTGGTGCGGTGAACATACCCTTCCAATCATTTCTAACAGAATCTGGCCATGAGAAGAGTATAGAAGAGATCCAAGAAATATTCCGTGAGAAGGAAGTGGATCTCTCAAAGCCACTGGCAGCCACATGCCGCAAAGGTGTTACGGCTTGTCACATTGCCTTGGCAGCCTTCCTATGTGGCAAGCGTGATGTGGCTATTTATGATGGTTCCTGGTCAGAGTGGTTCCACCGTGCCCCACCTCACTACAAGGTCTCTGAGATGAAGCGCAGCAAGGCTTAGAGGGACACTGGTGTCTTGGGCAGTGAGACCTAGCAGTTGCCTCCAGCCCAGGGTACAGGGCAAGGGAGGAGATGGAAGTAAAGAAAACACCTACTGATTTGTATTTTGCTAGTTTTTGTAAGAATGATCTGTAGATTTCTATGGATCTTTCAGTATCTCACAATGAATAAAGTCTAATTCTAAGATGATGCATCTGTGAATATTTCTTATGTTCTGGTGCCTGTGACCTGCTTGTACTGGGTGGGAAAAGCAGCTTTGTAAAGTTGCACTCTTCCTTGGTGACTTAAAGAAGTTTCCTGGTGCTGAGAGCTCAGTTCCATGGTAGACCAGAATGAATGAAAAATTCGGGGCTAAAATACAGCTGGACACAGGAAGCCCAAGCCGTGGTTCTGTCATTGGCTCAATGTAAGAAATTTAGCCAGCCCACCACCTCCCCTTTTCTAATGTGGGAAACAGGGGCACCTTCCTCTTCCTCTCTGATGAATGTCAATGAGCTTATGTGAAGCATTTAGAGATGCTAGAAGATCCAGTTCTGCTGAAATACAGTTTAGTTGTATTATCGTTACTGTGTTAAAAGGGTCTTCAAGAAACCGTGTGTATGTGAGAAGAACTTCTGAGCACAAGTGTTTAATGAGACATGAGCCTTTTACTCTTTTCCTTGATTTGGTGTTTTCAATCTGCAAGGAGAACCCTGATCTCTGCCATGTTTCTTCTGGTTCCCATAGAGATGACAGCTCATAGATAGAGGGAGGGCTGTTCCCCGGCAACCGTCTCTTCAGCCTCTATCCCACCTCTATACCTGGTTCAGCAGTACCTGCCTGCTGTTGATAGCACATCATGGACCAGGTGAGAGAGGTAGTTATGGAAGAGGCTTTGCCTCTTGTTAAAGCCTGGATCTTTTACTTTTTTAAAAAACATGAAAGGGGTAAAAGATCCAATGTAATTTTGATACTCATGGGGCCTCCCAGGTCTGGACAGTCACTGAAATCTCGTATTTGGGAGGCCCAGCCAGATGTGGAAGGCATATGAGACCATTCTTGACCACAGCTGAAGAGAATGGCATATGATTTTCCACACCTGTGAGGAGGTTAATTTTCTGCCTGCAGAAGACAACTCCCTCTTTTCTCCATGGCTACACATCAGGGAAGTCAAGTGTCAGGCTATGCTAAACATGCATTTTTGGGTTTGCTTGTGGGCTTTTTTCATTTAGAAAGAAAGATCAAGTTAAATAATTTTTAGCTCTTTAATCACTGTATGTCTTTTCTGATATGTAGCCAGTTGTCCCTTACAGAATTGGCTTAGCAAAGGAATAAGTAGACATAGTTCTTTAGCTTCTATTATCCAGGAGGGTGGTAAAATGTCCTTAAAGTCCTTCTTGGCATCAAGATGTAGGAGTCTCAGAGTGGTGCTTTGACTTTGAACCTTCAGGCTCAGAAGTAAAAATGAACAATAGGCAATAACAATAGCATCATATACAGTTACAGACTGGAAAGTAAGAATAGTTGCAGGCTTCAGTATCATTTTGTGCAGGAGGAACTGGGGAAATGGAAGCTACCAGTAAACGGGATTTGGGAAATAAGCACATTGCCTCATTACACAGAAATTCTGCTTCATTGGAGGAAGTGGGAAAGGAGGAGTTTCTACAACAGCAGACTGAGAAGTTCTTTCTACTGAATATAGTAATAATAACAAACATGTTTTTGTTTTAAGTAGGAGGTGGGAGTTAACAGGAGTTTATTTAGCATCACAGATTCCTGCACTTTGATCATGTGTAAATATTTGGCTCTTCTTTAAAAAGAATAAAAAGTGATACAGAAAAGCAGCAGATCGTGCCCTGTGAGCCAAGACTGCCTTCCTCTCTTTATCTCTTGTGACCCCGTTCTTTGTGTGGGAGAGATGTTGTCTTTTAATGCATTTGCAGAGCACACAGCACTGGCTCCTGAAGTTTGACTGATAGAAATAACTTCAGCTTTAGGATCCCAGTAGTGTACCGGACATGCTGCTGCAAAGTACTAGCACAGTGTAAAACACAAGCTGTCAGTTCAAGTCAGCCCTGGTGAGTTAACTTAGAAGTGGTAGGCTTCCTACTCCATTGGCTGGCATTTTCATTCCAATAACTAGCCTCAAGAGCAGCAAGTAAGGATATATGGCATTTGACAAATTCAAACATACATCCCTGTCTGAGCCAGATCCCATTTGTACTGCTGCTAGTGCTGGCAGGCTCACCATTTCCATATTGACCACTGAGGGCTTTGGCTTCAGTTGACACTTGTCACAGGTTTCACATGGGCTAAGCCTGTAGGATCCTGCTGGAATGAGGAACACAGACATCAGGAAGACATGACTGAGGGTTAAACAGACATTCCCTTTGCAGAAAAGACATGAGCTTCCTCTTGGTGCAGAAGGCTCTTTGCAAAGGCTGGGTGTTGGATCAGTCCCATCAGCAGGACTAGCAAAGCAAACCAAGGGATAGTCTGTGCCAGAATCAAGGCAGAAGTCCTGTCTCCAGCCTCTCTCTTTTCCTTTGCATAGCTAGCATTGCTTAGGCATTTTATGTTTATCACCTCCTGTCCCCATTTTTTCTGGTCTTACTTTAAGGCACCAAAAGAAAGAATTGTAATTGTTGTACAGCACACGACCAATCTGACAAGCCTAGGTGCTTTAGAATAAAAACCCCTTACATTTTCACTGGGGTTTTTTTTCCATTTTGGCTTGTGTCTGCTCTTTCATTCCCCAGAGGCACTAGTTGGCCATGTCCTAGGCAGGCTATCCCATGTGAGCTGTTGATGTGAAATTCTGCAGGACTTTGATGCTTTTTTTAATCTGAAAGGATCATGTGTTGTAGGACCAACCACGCAGGCAGGTAGGGACAGCTCTGTCGTGGTCTAGAAGGCATGTAATACCTCTGAGAATAATCTGTGTCATTTAAAGATGAGCAGGACCACTGTCCCCTTCCTTCCCGTCTCTGGGCCTGACACAGTTTTGTTGCTCTTTCAAGGGTGTGCTAGAGGTTCCAAATCCCCCCGCACCTGATGTGACAGAGAATGACTCTGAGTTGGCCAACCATACTTCAGGTAAGCAAGATGACAGAGAAGCTGTCCCTCCTTCAGAGCTTGCCTTGCAAGGTTGTGAGGCTGTGGGTCATTCTCTCCCTTTATGTCATCCAGATTTGCATGTATCTTTGTGGGTGAAAACTCCTTGGACAGGAGTCCAAGGATGGATTAAAACCCCCCAGACCCAAGTATGTCTTCTTCCACTGGTGGATTTGTCTCACTACCTCCTTGCACAAGCACAATAAGCCACTGATGTGCTATAAATTCTTCAGCAAATACTATGAGCCACAGAGACTGTAAGTGTATGTTCACAAGAGTGATCATGATCATGGGTTAGAAGGGCCCCTACATGTAACAAAACACGGACCTTTGTTTGCATAATTGACCGCAAGATTTTTAATTCCACATTTCTGTGCATGCTCATCTCTTAAGACCACTCAAGACTCCTCAGGAACCTTCACCTCGTTCAGCAGGAAGATTGGCGTAATGCTGCTATGTTGTTGGGGTTTTTTCTCGTTCCTTCTTTGAGGCCTTTCCTGTTTCTTTCATTATCTAACAATGACACAATGACATACCCAGTTCTTTCCAGCACCATTTACAGTACCACCTGTCATCACAATGGTATCAAATTTGTTGGTCTGTTATTTTTGTCTTGAAGTGAAACTTGAAAAAGAGAAAAAGGAGCAATTTCTGGAAAGCAGACACAGAACACCCCAAAGGAGCTCTAGCAGAGCTCAGGGAACAGGAAAGAATCGTGCACCTGTTAAATCCCAGACATCTCTTTCTGCAAAGTATGTTCAGACTAAAAACCAAGGCAAACAGAATCTCCAGGCAAAAACTCCCCCTGCAGAGAGTCTTCATTCAAGAGGTCTTGAAGAGAAAAAAGACACTTCTGCCACCAAAGACCCAATAGTGGGGCTTGAGCCAAAAGGGGAGAACAGCACTTCCTGCCTGTCTGAAATACCTACCCAGGGCGAGGCAGAAGAATTAGAAGGCAAGCAGCAAACACTGAGTGCTGGAAGGCCTCAATCTTCCCACAAGACCATCAAAGACAGCTATGAAAAAGCCAAGGAGGTGGACAGCACATTAAGTGCCAAAGAATCCTTAACATCATTAGGGACAGATATGAAAGGAGAATGGAACCCCCTTCTGGCAAAGAAAAACAAGTTGATCCATACTAACAGGAAATACAAATTTGCCACTGCAAATGAAGTTACCAGTGAAGAAGAGGTATTGTATCCTTTGTGGCAAGGTTGAAGGCTGTTTGTTTGGTATAGCAGGAGGCTGATTGGGTGGGGTATTAGCTGCATACTAGCAGTTTCTAGAAGACATGTGGGGGGATGGATTTGGGTTTCACACTACAAGGCAGTGACACATTCCACAGCCAGCCTTTCCCATGACTTCTTTAACTTTGTTTTTCCATACGCTTTTCATTTATAAGGTTCCTGTAGCCAGGCAAAGCCCTAACTCAACAAGGCAAAATAATGGGATATCAGGACCCAGTCCAGAGCTCAGCACCATCATCCCTTTCTAATCTCTCCCTCTCATGCTTTTTACCAGTCCTCCTCATGCCATGCAATTATAATGCCTACAGAAGCCAGTGAGGGAGACCCAAGAGACAGACCCAGGTCCCAGGGATTAGTCCTAGCTCAAAGATCCATGCAGGGCTGCAAATGCCAGGAGTTTGCTGCACTTTGGGAATGTGGACTGACTGATTCCATCTTGTTTGTGTTATTAGGATAGGCGAGCTCTGTGCAAAGCAGCATTAATCTTGGGACAGAAAAGACTCGGCGACCGTACTGGAATGCAAAAAAACTCCTCAAACTCTGCATCTCTTACTGATTACCGCCAGCTGGGTTTTAACCTGAGATCAAATATCTTTCAAGGTGAGGGGACACACCTATGCTTGTCCTCCAAAGCTAGTTCCATCTACGCTTTCCCAGGGCTCAGGGTAGCCACACTGCTTTGAGTAGAGATCTGACTGTAGGTGACCCTCACTTCACCCTGTTGTTCTTTCTATCCAGTCCCTTCTTTTCCACTCTATGGTGCTTGAGGAAATGAAAGCAAGAGCCTCTCTTTCTATGTATCCTATCCCTTTCATTTTTTCCAAGGAGTGGAAAGTGAAGGTGTCTCCATGTTTAGAGCTGACCAAATGGACACCATTCACAATTCAATGTTGCCTGTTACCTCCAGTTCCGATTTTGACATTACTTCTCTTCAAGACCTTTAGAGATGTGGGGCTCTGAAATGTCTTCCAAAAACCTCTGTTTCCAAGGTCCTCAGGGCTACCTCTATCTAAGCAAATATTGGGAATTAAGCATTCACCGCATTCTTGTTACCATCATACCCAAGAATTCTGAAATAATTGTCTTCTGATTCCAGTTTCTCATGTACCAGCATGAGACAGGGTCATTTTCCTTACACTGTACCCTTTCTGGGTATTGAAGACAGTAATGTTTTTTTTTACATGTAGTCACACAGAATCATAGAATCATAGAATAGTCAGGGTTGGAAAGGACCTTAAGATCATCCACTTCCAACCCCCCTGCCATGGGCAGGGACACCTCCCACCAAACCATGTCACCCAAGGCTATGTCCAACCCGGCCTTGAACACCACCAGCGATGGAGCATTCACAACTTCCCTGGAGAACCCATTCCAGTGCCTCACCACCCTTACAGTAAAGAATTTCTTCCTCATATCCAATTTAAACTTCCCCTGTTTAAG